>APFE030959064.1:35101-61070 GCA_000404065.3 Pinus taeda
CCATCGCGTCCAAAACCATGGACCGAAAACCATAGGTAGGTTCACCCAACCTAATATAGGGTCCAAATTTTTTTTTTCTCGGGGCACTGCCGCGAACCCCCTAGAGGGGGGTTACCTGCCCCCCTTAAACCCCCCGGACAGGGGGCGCTGCTGCCCCCCCTGTGACCCCCCCGCTGTGCAATCGGCGCAACGAAGGGGGGGCTCCGCCCCCCCTCCAACCCCCCGGTTCACTACGTAGGTTAGTCGTGGAAAGAATATAACACAACCCAACATGTGGAACTAATTTTGAGTTTAGTCAATTAATGCATGCATGCATGCAACTAGTGTTCTCTAGATAACTGAATATTCTCTCATAAATAACTCATGCCTGTCAGTTCAGAGAAAGACCCAGTTGAGATTAAAGGGAGGGACAATGTACTATCAGTTGGAGGAATTTTCCTGTAAAGGAAACTCATCCATGCAGAAGGAATTATCTCATTTAGGATTGCGTAGTGATTTCAGAGGTCAGAGCAGTGTGTGAGGTGAGAATCACACAGGTTGTAGCTTGAGGACCCAGGAGAAACTGCGCAAGGCATAGGAGCCTTGGAGGACTCAAGGAAGGCATCTGTGTTGTGTATTCTGTCTATCAGTAGCAGTGAGGGATTGTACTGAGAGTTGGATAGCTTGAGAGCTAAAGCTTTGTATAATCCTAAGATATTTCCACTTGTATGATAATACAAATAGTGGGGTTTTTCGCTGAGGCTTTCACCAGAGTATTCTTCTGTGTTTCATGTGTGATTGAATCTTCTTCTCTATTATATGTGCTCTATTTGATCTTGCTCAAATTTATTAAGCTTCCACAAAGTT
Source organism: Pinus taeda (assembly GCA_000404065.3). Taxonomy (NCBI): domain Eukaryota; kingdom Viridiplantae; phylum Streptophyta; class Pinopsida; order Pinales; family Pinaceae; genus Pinus; species Pinus taeda. Next base: position 35,948 of record APFE030959064.1, read on the forward strand.
TGGTAGTAGAAGTAGATTAAGTATTTTGATTTAGTATATTGCATAATCAGGTTGATCTACAGTCAGAATTTCTACATGGTATCAGAGCTAGCTTATCTATAGAGAATTTCTACATGGTATCAGAGCCAAGTTTATCAGAGCAAAGGTGATCAAAGCAGAGAACAATATACAAAGAAGAGAGAAGTTTGAAGTTTGAAGTTCTTGATTGTAGGTACAAAATCGATTTCTTATCACATCTCAAAGTTCACCAATGGCGTTCAATGGCTTGAGAATCGAGTATGCCCTAGATGGCAGCTTGAATTACATAGCATGGAAGGATCGCATGGAGGTAGTATTAGAGGACAATGGTTTGAAGGACTTCATTAATCAAGAAGTCCCCAAGCCAGCAGCAGCTAATGCCCAAGAATTGGCGGAATGGAAGAAATGTGTTGCAAGAGAGAGGAGGATTATTTTGGAGGGAGTTCAAGACCATTTTGTCTCGAGTCTCCATGGGAAGGAGACTCCGTTTTGAATGTGGAAGACATTGAAGGATCTATATCAGAACAGTAGCGACTAGAGGAAGCTGGCGCTAAAGGACAAGCTTTGGAAAATCAAGTGTGAAAAGGGTGACATGATCTCTACATATCCGAACAAGCTCACCACCTGTAGAGATGAGCTTGGAAGTGTAGGAATCACAACATCTGATGATGATATGGTGAGTCTTGCTCTCCTCGGTCTTCCTAAGAGTTGGCATAGCTAACAGGACTCCATGAATGGAAGAGAGAAACTGCTAGATTGGGAATGACTGTGGTTGGATCTGATGTAGGAGGAGATGAGGAGGAGCACTAGAGATGGTTCTTCATCCAAGGAGGATGAAGAAAATTTCACCTTAGCGAGTAAGGAAAGGAAAGGGAAGGAGAAGGATTCTCATCCCAAATTGAGTTCTTCTCATGGAGGGAATAAGATTGACAAATCTAAAGTGAGATGCTTTAATTGTCATAAGGTGGTCCATTATGAAACTAATTGTCCATTGAAGAAATCCAAGAAGGGATCCTTGGAAGGATCTTAAGGTGAGGCATTAGCCTCTTAGTGATCCAAATGGATCCAAGAAACACTCTCTGTCTTCAAAACTTAAAGAAAATGATGCCAAGACCAAAGAAAATCGGATAAGGAATCCTTTCAAAACACTATCAGGAGGAAAAAACCCGTGAATCAGTGGAAAAAAACAAAGTAACAGAGGTGGAATAAGTAATTCATAATAGTCATCAGGTCTGGTCGATCAACGGTCCAAATTTGAGTGGAAGATCACAATCGGCACTCACAGAATAAGGATATTAGCGCTTAACATATATATATGGCGACGACGATTGGCAGAGTTAATATGGACTGTTGATTAAGCGCGCAGATCGACGACCCATATTACATCGCTAGATCACTATCGAGGATAACAGAAGCGCTTACAACGGCCCAAGGGTTATTGCGATATTGCAATCGGAGCAGCCTAACAGAGCGGGGCTGATACCAGCATAGCTCATGCTAGCCGGACCTAATGGACAATTAGGTGATAGCATATATCTTTTGAAGTCCGGTATGCTAGATTTTACAGTGTTTTTATATGTTTTCGCAGTTTCATTTGTTAAACAAAAAGGGAAGAGGAAAATGCCGATGCGATATGTCGTACCCAAAAGGGTACCTTAAGGCCATTACATATAATTTCAAGTCCGAGGAAATCCATCCCTAATGCATTATCAGAATTCTTAATACATTTATGAAACACAATGGACAAAGCCATTGTGATTTGAGACAACGAGCAATAGGTGGACCCGATGGGAGTGCAGTTGTTCAGGAGTTTCAGAGGCCCGAGGCACTCTCGCATTACAGAATGGGTGGCCACCTACTCTCCATGCGTTAAGTAATGATTGTATAATTCTAGCAGAGGAATTCAAAGTGTGCAGAGGTCGGCGAGACCGAGAGACGGGAACCTGAAGCGAACATGCAGTGCTGGCTTTAAATCCATAGATAGAGAGCGCAGCAAGGGAGGCAGTATTGTAGGAAAATGCCGATACAGAGTTAGGACAGAGACAGAGAGCACTGAGGGAGCTTGTGTACTCATAGAAAACTTGATAGGTTCAAGTAAAGCTCTTATTAGTGTATTTTGTTGTGTGTGAGGCTCAAATTGAGCTCATTGTTGTAAAAAGAACTCTATTGAAGACATAATAGAGAGGCCACCACTGAAGGCTAGACCAGGAGATGTATCCCAGGAGTATTGGGTGAACTCCTCACTAAATTTGTTGTGTTATGTGTTGTCTATTATGTTTTGTTTACTGCTTCATTGTCCGTGCATTTCGAAATATTATTGATCCATGGCTTAAAATGACATAGACAAATCCATGCACATAAGTATGTAATACCTTATTGTTGTCTTAGATCTCATTATCAGATCACTCAGTTCGAATTGGATTTTACCCTCATCACATGAATGGTTTCATTGACGATGGGTTGTGGTTGGTTTCTTGACAGTGGAGCCTCATTCCACGTGATCGGCGATAAGAGTTTGTTCAGTACCTTGGAGGAGAAATACCTCCAGATGTGCATAGAGATTGGTAATGATGAAAGGTATAGTGTTTCAGGAGTGGGCATGGTTGCTTTTCAGAGGGAGCATGGAGCTCGCATCACCTTGACAGATGTGAAGTATGTGCCAGGACTGAATAAGAACTTGGTATCAATGGCCATGTTGGAGTACAAAGGTTATGATGTATTCTTCAGTAAGGGAAAGGTTTTCCTTAGACACATCACCACGAGACAGGTGAAGCAGATCGGTTCACGAGTCAATAACCTGTATGCTCTTGAGGTTCAAGATACATGCAAAGCCTTGAGGAGCAAGGCAAATGTTAGAGACTTGGTGGTGGAGAGGGAGAGTAAATTACCTCTCAACATGTAGCGCTAGAAGAAATCTTAGCAAATTGTGGAGGAGCCACAATTGGTGAAGCAGCTTCAGGAGGTTGTGGAGCAGCCACGACTGGAGAAGCCGAGAGGAGCCTGAGTGGAGGCATCCACTCATGCAGATACCTCCAGTAGGGAGAAATTTTGAGCCAAGTGGACAAAGGGATCACATGCATCCATACCTCCAGGTGGGAGGTGGGGTGATGTGGAGTGATAGTTCTAAGTAGGCTGAAATAGGGGTAGGATCCTTGAGGTACCTAGCCTCTTTGATTAGAACTTTCGACGAGAGCCCTGACAAGGAGTAGCAGGACTAGCTGAGTGGGTCGAGATGGATGTGGATGGAGTGGCAGAGAGAGCTACAGTGTAGGAATTCAAAGACAATGCAGGGCTAGCAGGTTGCAACAATGCCAGAGGCACAGGAATGTTGCACCAGTGAAGGATGGCATAGAGAGGTGTACGATGGTACGAGATGTAGGGAGTTATTGCAGTAGTGCAGAGGTTAGAGAGGGAGCACATGTTAGCGGTAGAGGGAGCTTCAGCATCAGAGGGTGTTTCTAGCCCAACAGGGAGGTCAATTAGGAGATCAGTTAATTACTTCTCAGTAACTGAGTTGTAGTGCAGCAGTGGGCAGCATGATGCAACATGATGAGAGGAGGTGCAGTGCAGATGTAGTTCTGGGAGATAGGACCAACAACAGCACGGGTGCAGCAGGAGGAATTAGTGTGATTGAGGCAGTTAGAGATCAAAGTGACAGAGGTTAGAGCAGTCAGATACTGAAGGGAACAAAGGTGCAAAGTTTTCAGTCGACAGAGGCAATAGCAATGAGAGAATTTGATGACAGAGGCATCATTCTGATTTAGGTTGGATATTTTTTGTTTTTCTGGAGTTGCTGGAGCAACAAAACTTGGGAGAAGTGTTGCATACAGAAGATTCCAAAGGTTCAGGATCAGGTTCGAGTTGAATGCTTTTGTTGTTGAGAAGGAGTGTTGAAAATAGCGACAAGAAATGCCAAACATAGCATTTCAGGATATACTCCAACTCTGTTGGAAATAACAAAAAATAGAAATGCTAAAAATATCATTGTTATAAATAGCATTTTAGGATAGATTCCAATTTTAATTAGTCCCTGAATTAAAATTGAGAATTAAAATTCGAAATTGAGCTCAACATCTATTTGTAAAATAATTAATTAATTCATCTTGAGTTAATTAGTTGGAGAAAATCAAACATGAAGTATTTGTGAAGACATGCAACAGTTATCCCCTTGATTGAGGAAGTTATCCCTTAATTAAGGAGATAAGGATGAGTTGTATTTGAGTTGTAATTAGTTAGCTCAGTTAACTGAGTTAAGTCCAGTTAAATTAGTTCCAAACAATTTGTGGAACTAATTGTGAGTTCAATTAGTTAATGCATGCATGCATGCAACTAGTGTTCTCTAGATAACTGAATATTGTCTCATAAATAACTCATGCATGTTAGTTCAAAGAAAGACCCAGTTGACATTAAAGGAAGGGAATATATACTATCAGTTGGAGGAACTTTCCTATAAAGGAAACTCATCCGTGCAGAAGGAATTATATCCTTCAGGATTGCACAGTTATTTCAGAGGTCAGAGTTGTGTGTGAGGTGAGAATCACACAAATTACAGCTTGAGGACCCAGGATAAACTGTGCAAGGAAATAGGAGGCTTGGAGAACTGAAGGAAAGCATGTGTGTTGTCTATTTGTATATGAGCAATAGTGAGGGATTGTACTAAGAGCTGGATAGCTTGAGAGCTAAATCTTTGTGTAATCCTGAGATATTTCCACTTGGATGATAATGCAGATAGTGGGGTTTTTAGCTGAGGCTTTCCCCAGAGTATTCCTCTGTGTTTCATGTGTGATTGAATCTTCTTCTCTGTTATATGTGTTCCATTTGATCTTTCTCAAATTGATTAAGCTTCTGCACAGTTTGATGGTAGAAGTAGATCAAGTATTTTGCTTTAGTATATTGCATAATTAGGTTAATCTATAGTCAGAATTTCTACATGGTATCAGAGCTAGTTGATCTATAGAGAAATTTCTACATGGTACGGTTTCAAGTTTAATCTCTTTAACTAAGTCTTCTTAAATTAGGTTTTCTTGTGATCCACTATCAAAGAGTGCATCAATCTTGGTATGATTTGAGATTACTCTGACAGTGAACAACTCTTCCCTTTTTTCTTCATTTGGAGTGTTGTTGTGACTATTTGAGGAACTAGTAATTTCAACATGTTGACGTTTCAAACCCATAGCTGTAATTTTTGTCTCATCTCCTCAATCTGAACCTAAGTCTTTTTCAGCTATATCAATAGTTTTTCCCTTCTCTTTGTCTTTCAATCTATCTAGTTTTAATTTTGGATAAAGTTTCCAACAATGGTCTTCATCATGGCTAGTCTTTGAACAATTTTTGCATGTGAGTTTTTCCTTCTCTTTTTTTATACTTGCATTCTTCTTTCCCTTCCATTTTCCTCCCTTCTCTTTTCCCTTACCCTCGCTTTCACCTTTCTCTTCTATGTTTTGTTTTCCCCTTGCCTCAAGACACGTGGCTTGCACACATACTTCATCTAAGTTGCTTGGGTTAAACATAAGGATAGTATGTTGCAAATAGGAATGTAAACCTCCAATATATTTCAAGAGTGTGTCTTGTGAATTCAAGTTTACTCCCAACAATAAAGCCCTTTTCCTAAACTCTTGAGTATAATCTTGGACTGTTTGACCTTTAAGCTGCCTAAAATTATGCCAACTCATAATGGATTTTTGCATATAGGCTAAAGGATAAAACTATCTTTTAATTGCAGAAACAAATTCAACCCAAGTAATGGATACCTTACCATGGATTATCATTTCCTCTTGAGTCTTTGCTTCCCACCAAACTAGTGTAGCTCCTTCTAGCCTCATTGAAGCCAACTGGATCCTTATGTTGTCCTCTTGAAGGTTGTGAATTCTACAGTATACCTCCAACTGTCGAATCCAATTTTCCAACTTTTCTGCATTCACTTCTCCATTGTACATGGGAAGTTCGAATTTTATGTCCAATTTCAATAATGGAATTTTTCCTTTTGGAGTTTTGGAATGAGTATGGGAAGTGGTGGTAGTGGAAGATGATGTTGTGTGATATGGTGAAGATGATGAGGATGGTTGAGATGTAGGTGGCTTTCCACCATTCCCTTTGGAATCCTTCTTCTCATCTTTTTTTATCCTCTGAGCTTCCATCTCCATCTGGAGGTTTAGAATTCTCTCCAACCATTTTGGTGTTCCTCTCTTCATAAAGGACTTTAACCATCTCAGTCAAAGTATACAAAGCTTTCTTGAATTCTTCCTCTTCTGAAGAGGAACCTCTAGGCTCTCTTTCTCTAGACATAATGGATATGGATTTAGGCTCAGAAATTTGTACTGATGCTTGTACCTCTTCAATCACTTCAGCCTCTTGTGCAATTTGTGCCTCTTCTATCTCAACTGATGGATATGGAACTTGAGGTGATTTAGGTGCTGCCTTTAGTGGTCCTTTGGGTGAGGATGATGCTTTCACATACTTCTTCCTTCTTGTCCTAATCTCAGGACTAGCTATCAATAGCTTCCCTTCTCCTCTCTGCAACTTCAACCTTGTAATCATAACAAAAATTGCAACTATTAAACCCTTCAATAAAATCAAGCAAGAAACCTTGTGCTCTGATACCAACTTGATATGAAATTGATTGCTAGTTAATTCTATGCTAGTATCATTTCCAGATATAAAATTTTCTTTGGTTTGGTTTGTGTATCCATAAATAGTTTATCCATGAGCATGTGATTATCAAATCATCTAACTTGGTGAAATTTAGTGTTTTGCATGAAATTAAAAGCATGAATTTCAATGGAAAAACAACATCATATCAAAACATACCAAGCACAAATAATAGAGCTCAATACACAAATTTGTGTTGAAGGAGTTCACCCCTCCTGGGTTACATCTCCTTGGTCCAACTTCATAGTGTGGGCATTTGTATTAGATTCAATAATGTTCAATTTTTTTTTAAATGCATAAAATGCTCATGGAGAATGTTCCAATGAGTTTAAAACATTTAAATCTATCAGAAAGGACTATTTGTTTACTCAATATGGTTACCAGTTGCTCTGGGAATGACCTCCAACACTTGGTGGCCGTGGGCTTCAAAAATTTTCAAGTGACCAAAAAACCTGTAGATGACATCTTACACCTCTGCAACCTGCTCCAATGAGTTCCTAGTATGCCAATTAGCCAAAAATGACTATTCATTTTCGAAATTTGGCTAAGAATTGTGTAAGTTATGCCTAAAACAATTTTTCCTACCACTACCCTGCCATCGGTCATAATTGAACGCTTAAATTAACATGCGCTGCCACATTTCTCAAGTTCCCCACCCATGGTCCAATCGTTAGGCCTTGGTATTAGGAGGGGGAGGTCATGGGTTCAAACCTACCCTTTTCCCATCCTATTTATGTTTTTGCCACAAGTTATCAAAATAGTTCAGAATTTACGTTTTTACCATGATATAAAAATAGTTCGGAATTTACATATTATGTGGATTTGTAATATTAAATATTTAATATATATAACATATAATATATTATAATTATATTAATATATATTTAAAATAAATCATATTAATATATATATATATATATAATATATATATATATATATATATATATTATATATAACAAAACATAATTTCCACCTTGGAGCCAACTAGGCAACTTCACCTTCTTTAAGCTAAATTGGCGAATCTGAAGATGACACTTGTCACAGTGTCATTGGTAGAAATTGGAGAATATTCTCTGGATGCTGAATGGACATCCAATCAACCCTAGTCAAACTTTGCCTTTTTTTGTTTTTTTACCAAACTTTCAGAAGCTCTAACTTTTGCATACGGTGTCGGTTTTCTGAACCATTCACGGCGTTGGAATCATGGTGATGAACTCTATCTAGTCATTTAGGTCTGAAGAAATTCTGAGTACTTCATTTTTTAAGTTAAATATTGATCCCTGATCATATGTATAGATGGAGGGGGGACAGAGGGAAGAATATTTATTGCATTAGATGCATTGATTCCACCTTAGATGGTTATTTCTAATCCTATTTCATTGCTTGCACTAGATGCATTTATTTAGGTTTAAATGGTGATTTCTAATCCTATTTCATGGCTTGTACTAGATGCATTTATTTTAGTGTAGATGTTGATTTCTAATCCTATTTGATTGCTTTTACTAAATGCATTGATTTCAATGTAGATGATTTCTAATCCTATTTGATTTCTTGCACTAGATGCATTGATTTCAATGTAGATGGTGATTTTTCTTATAATATTTGATTGATTGCATTAGATGCATTGATTTCAATGTAGATGTTGATTTCTAATAATATTTGATTGCTTGCACTAGATGCATTGATTTCAATGTAGATGATTTATAATCCTATTTTATTGCTTGCACTAAATGCATCAATTTCAGTGTAGATGGTGATTTCTAATCCTATTTGATTGCTTGCACTAGATGCATTGATTTCAATGTAGATATCGACTTATAATCCTATTTTCTTACTTGCACTAGATGCATTTCTTTCAATGTAGATGTTGGTTTATAAACCTATTTGCTTACTTGCACTAGATGTATTGATTTGAGCATAAATGTTGATTTCTAATGTATTTGATTGCTTGCATTAGATGCATTGATTTCAGTGCAAATGTTGTTTTCTAATCTTAATTGATTTCTTGCATTAAATGCATTGATTTCAGTGTAGATGTTGATTTCTTATTTGATGTAATTGAATGTATGATGGTACATTAATTTTAAATTAATTGGATTAATATTGTGCATTCATTTCATTGTAAGCATACCAAATTATTGACAATGTACATTTATTTTTGTGTTATAGTAATTCAACATATTAATATTGGAGAGAAAGAGAAAAAAGGTATGTTGTTTACTACAATATCTCGAGCTAAAGATCTAAATTGTTTGATTTAACGTGTCCTTTTCATAGAATCAATATGAAAAGATGACAAAGCTAACAAGGTGACAATAAGAATAGTAGAAGAAAATAGCTTGAGATTAATCATAATGAAAGACTATTTGTAATTCACTATATTCTTATTATTCACATTTTCTATCATTCAACTCTATTACATTGTCACTTTACATTCAAAATTTTTATTTTATCATTTTTCATCATTAAAGTTGTTTACAATATTTTTCATCTCAACAAACTAAGGTAACTAAGGAAATTTAAAATTAAAATGACCAGACTAATCTCAGACATATTTAGCATATTTAAAATGATTATATTTAATATTAGATGATTTTACATATTATTAATAAAATCAATCATCTGTTCGTTAGATTTTCTTTGACTGTACACAACTGAAACCAACCTCGATCCATCTTAACTCTGAATCTATCAAGTGTCGAGAGGGATCAAATCTCTTGAGGTGCAAACCTTTCCTCAAGTTTTGCACTTAAAAAAGAGGTTTTCATTTCAAGAGATTTGATGCCTCTTAGTGCTTGATAGATCCAAAGTTAAGATGGATCTAGGTTGGTATAATTTAAATTTTTTAGGATAAACGAGATCTTGTTCCATTTTTTTTAGCAACAAGAGATCTATCATGGAGTAAGTGTTTAGTATTATGATCTATTAATGCCTATATTTGTGTTTATAATATATGTGGCAGCTCAAGTTATAAATAATTAATATTTAAGTTAGAGACATATACAGTTAAAATGACATTTTTTTTCAGAGCATTTTTCTAGTTAATTTAATTAAAATCCACTAGAGTTTTTTAGGCATTGAATTCATTTATGTATTCAAACATGTATTTTGAACAACAAAAAATCACAAATTTATTTTAGATTCTAGTGAAAAAACTATTTTGTCTATTATAAGTTAGACTATATCTTCAAAAATATGTAACAAATTTTTTAATCAAAATTTTTTATATCTCTTTCTATCATAAAAATTCTTAAAATATAAAATAAAATTTATTACTATATCATAATTTATTACATTTAAAAAACATAATTTTATTTACAATATATATATATATATATATATATATAATTTAAATTAGAAAAAAAAATTATATTTCAAATAAATCTCCATTAAAAATATACTATCCAATTATCATTAAAAATTTTATTGGGCAAATATCAAATCCCTACCATTTGCCTATACTTAAATTTAATGTGAAAGCTAAAAGATCAAATCCCTACCATCTATCTATAATTAAATTCAAAGCTTTATTTCAAAACCAACAAGGTAGGCTATCACCATAATTAATGGGTGGACTAAAACCATCCGCTCACTACATTCTATTTGACATTATCCACCACCTGCGCTCTGCAACTTCGACACTTATTCCACTACATGACAAAATGTGATGTACACCCCCGCAAAGATTAAACGTACCCTTCACTTCACTTATATTCAGAAGTCAAAGATATCAGAGATGATAAGACCTTCCACATGTCTTGTTGCACTGTTTTTCTTCAAATCACCAATTAAAGTAGTGGTAAAAGCACCACTTTACCTCTTTTCCTGGAATCCATGCTCTACCAATCCTGAAGTGGTCGGTTGAGATTAACCATGGGCATCCAACAATTTCGTTTTAGTTTCTTTATATATAATCGAGTTGTTTTTAGTGTTTTTTCAGTGGGTTTTTCTAGTCTAATTTCTAGAAAATATGGTAATAATTTATCGAAATCAAAAGTTTGATGGTAACCCCTGCACAATCCAAGTGTCCTAGGAATTTTTCAAGGTGTTGAATCCATATATACAGTCAAAAAACCAGTTTAAATAATAGAAAATAAGATTTTGCCTCAATTTTTTTCCATCAAATTTCGACACCAGAAAATCCAAAAACTCACACTAAAAACAATTCCATTCATAATGAATCCTTGTAGACTATATTTCTCATTGGAGCATGCCACCGAGTCATTCTCAAGTCTCGCCCCTGCTCACCCAGATTCATCCCCATTTGCTTCAACTCACAGGCTTCTCTTCTCGGCATATGATTGATGTCATCTTGTAGCACACAATATTTTATTTACATAGTGCAATCATTTTCAATGTCATCCAGGCTGAATTTAATGGGGGCAAAGAAATTATTTTCACCTTCAAAAAATATTTCTTGTCGGATAATAAAATATATATATATTAATATGAAATAGATAAATACAACGAGTTATAAAAAATATTGAATATATATTAATATGAAATAGATGAGTTTGTAAAATTTCCTTTTTAGGCCGATAGGCGTTCATTTGAAAGGGACTTTCGTCATCCATTTGTTTCTCATGTTGACACGTGGCGTCGGAATAGAGCAGCACAACCGGGAGTTCTGCAATCTCGTGCTCACACGTGGCGTCAGAATAGAGCGGGCATAACCGCACAGTTCTGCAAGGGAGCGGCGTCATGTATTCATGGATATTCATGAAAGCAGTTTTGCGGCTAAATTCGTGCAGTTCCCTTCCGCAGCTTATGCATTCTTAAGCTCCAGTAGTAATGGCGCATTATGTTATGGTACCTTCTGTCCATTTGGCAGCTACCCAGTTATGCGGTGCACAACTGTTTTGTGATGCACGATCAACTGCTCTGCAGTTTCCGTGCTTCCATGACCGGGAGCCTTCTTTGATCAAACTACCGGCAGCCTTCTTCAATCAATCTCGGTTTGACAATCTCATGAACGGGTATTGGACCTGGAAATCGTGAGCTGGAGCTGTTGTTTAGAAAACATCTGCACAACATCATTTCTTCCAGGTCAGGTCATCGTCTCTCTCAGTTCTGTTTAATTTTCAAGCTCTCTCAGTCCTGTTTAATTTTCACTGCTTGTATTCTCAGAAGCCCGGGTCCATTTCCTATACCTACCGAGACCTATTTCACTACTCTACTGTGAGATTGTCCTGAGACTTACCAGGACTCAACCTTTTTCTTTATACACTGCACGATTGTCCACTGATGGATGGTGTTCCTCCAGTAGGGATACACTAGCTGATTAGTTATTCTAATATAAGCTGTAAGAAGGATGCCCTCTTCAGTTGCGAAGATGAAATCCTTTTTTCCTATAATTTTTTTATATTGCAGGTGGATTCCTCACTGTCCATTACCTGACGGTGTTGAACTTGGGTTTATAAGTAAATCCAAACTAACGCCATATGAAAAACTGGTATACCTTGATATCTGCAAATCTCAGGGCATAAAGAGCTATTTTGAATACCATAAAATAAAAAATCCCACTAAAATAAGTAAAATTACCTGTTCGAGAACTTTTTGGGGTTCGCTGTAGATAAAGGGAACAAACTTGGCACCCCCTAATTCTAGGAATTTGATAGAAGAAGATGTGATGTGCATTAGGTGTCGTGCTAAGTTTTCCATGAGCTCCATCACGTGGGTGAGTCACAATTCCTATTAATGGTTTTTAGTACTCTGAATTTAATGGACACATTTTATAACCAACACAAAGCGATGTTGGCGAGTTGCACAAGTTGGAGAATCAACAATCCTATGTCAGTGAATCGACAAATATATTCATCGTTTCAGTTTTAGGATCTCTTTCCATGAATCTCTAGGGTTTGTGTGCCACCACACCTCGCTGTGAGCGGTTTTGTTTCCTCGTCGCTATGTTTGTGAACATCATATGCAAGCATTTGGTCTCCAATTAAGCATGGAATTGCAGTTGGTAGCTCAATCGATGGAGAAACACAACTTTAGGATTCAAATTATTATGTGTGATATGCTTCTCTGAGATGGCCCAATTGGAATTTTAACTTAGTCTCCTAGTAGCATGGATCTTGTCAATTGTGATGGTAACTAGTAACTCTGAGGAGTGTGATGTGGCAGCATTTTTAATGGTAATGGTTTATTTGTTGTCTGTGTTGACTCCATACAACCCTTCAGCCATAGGGATTTTGAAACCGATGGAGTACATGATATTGAAGCTTGATTCCATAGTGTGGCACTTCTATCAAACTATTTGGTGCTTGTATTCAAGGAAGGAATGCCTAAAAAAGAAATACGTCCTTTCTTTTTCCAACCTCATGCTCTTTCCTCCTTTTTAGGGTGTATTACACTTGCGATGAGTTAAGTATCACCATACCCTTCAACATAAGACCTTGCACCAACTCTCCACCGTAGCTATCAAAACATGTGTGTCAGTCACCCTTTTTGATAAATTTCACGCAGGTAGCTTCTTTTAAACAATCAATGTCCCTGTTAAGAGTTGTCACCTTAGCAATAACCACCACCAAATGAGTTGTAACCTTGGCTTCCACAACTGGTAGAGTCAAGACAATCCACCTGCTATCGTGACATCTAATGCAACATCCTTCTATTCACTTATGCTCTGTGTGGTATAGGCATTGAGGTCAATGTAGCAATGATATGTGGAAGTGAAGAAATTTGTGCTCAAGGTAAAGAAGTAGTTCTACACTTTATTAAATATTTCCCTCATACAATAATCATCAAGGACTATCAACTTTGAATTGTACAAATGTCGAATCTGGGTAACCATATAGCCTACAGGTGCAACATGCAATCTTATTTGCAACTATATAATTAGAAACCTATGCATCGTATGTCACCTTACAAGCCCTTGAATAGTAGAGTTTCATTGTAAACATTTGAAACTATGCATGGTTCTATTCCAATAAGTCCGTGCTTCATTAATGCCTAGAATCATGTGCTTTTAATATCCAATTCAGACATCATGCACTGTTCATAAAATGGTAAGTGCATGCATAATTAGTTGTAAAAATGCAGCCCAACATTACTTTAGCCATGGTTTCCAGCATGCAGGTATATTATTCAGCAGTATGTCTGCAATCCAAATTAATAGACTTATCTCTTGCAATCCAGGATTAAAAGTAGTCACAGATAAGGTAATTAACAATGTCAATGGCATGAATGTGGTACCATATCGTTGAGGGGTTTTGAATCTGGTTTCCTTTTTGTGCTTTCAATGAAATGCATATCCCACGAAATCCATGGGACAATTCTTTGATTCCGAGGATGGTATTTAGGGTATTCTGGTCAATTGCAGTTTGGGCAATCTAACCGCTCAGGAACATTAAGTGAGGTCCACAATATTAATATTAACAAAGGCAGCCAACCCAGGGACTTGATCCTGAGACTACCAACTTGTAAGGTGAAAGCACTCAGCCATTCAATCTAGCCCATGAGCTTATTTTGAACCTAATTCTTATCTCAAAAAATATTTAAGGTAATAGCTTGAATACAGTGTGCTTGGCATCAGATGGCAATTTCTCTTATTTTTACAATTAGGTTCTTTCTATTTTTCTCTCAACCTTTTTCTTTATACATTGCACGATTGTCCACTGATGGATGGTGTTCCTCCAGTTGGGATACACTAGCTGATTAGTTATTCTAATATAAGCTGTAAGAAGGATGCCCTCTTGAGTTGCGAAGATGACAACCTTATGACAAAATTACTGCAATTCTGCAATGCTTCGTTAATATAATGGATGCTTTTTGACAGCCTTATGACAAAATATCTGCAAGTCTGCAATGATCCGCTATTAAATGGATGCTCTATCAGATACCCTTTGAGTACAAAATTTAGCCAAAATTACTGCAAGTCTGCAATGATCCGTTATTAAATGGATGCTTTATTAGATACCCTTTGAGTACAAGAAATATATAGTTTTAGGCAGACATTTCATGGCTAGATGATATAGCTTTAGTTGTTCCATTAATGAAAAAATTTTAATCCATTACAACAAGAAATGGGCTGCAATTTGCAATTAAGATAAACTAATCCAAACCCTTCACCGGATTCTGCATATTTTGGTGCACACCTTTTTAGCTGAAGACATTTATTTTCCAAAATTTTTTGTACTAGAACATGCTTTCTTTTCCCCAAAATGGTTATTAAACTAAAGAAAAACACTTATATGTAGGGCCTACAATTTTTATTTGATCAGTATCTTTCAAATTCTAACATCTTCTATGAACACACAATCTTCTATAAAGTTTCTTTGTGTTAAACTTGCTCTTTTTTTGCACAAAAATAGTTAGACTTTATATTCTTAAAAACTTTGGCTAAA
Source organism: Pinus taeda (assembly GCA_000404065.3). Lineage (NCBI taxonomy): Eukaryota > Viridiplantae > Streptophyta > Pinopsida > Pinales > Pinaceae > Pinus > Pinus taeda. The sequence continues at coordinate 50,962 of APFE030959064.1, forward strand.
CCATATAGTGTAGGTTTACAAGAAATATATAGTTTTAGGCAGACATACCCTAGAGTGCACAGATAAGTATAAAGTATCCAAAAAATATTGTGGAGGCCTATCCATTTCATTCCTGCAAAGGGTAAATTAAGTGAGCGAAATATATGGCAATTGCCTTGCTTGAAACACATCCCTTAATGGGTTTTACGTTGTGTAAGAAACGTGTGGATTTTTCCTAGAATATCACATGTCATGTGCGAACAAAATATTCAAGAAAGGATCAGTATCAGGAATGGCTGGCAAATGTTCCGATTTCAATGATGTTTTGATTGTACTGTAAGACTATAAGGACTTTTGAGTCTCATGAGGTTCTTCCAAATTTGCACAATACGTACCTTGTCACCGAATCTTATTAACATGCATTTTTGTTAATGTGGTCTACCATGGGTGGTTAATATGAGAGGTTTTTCTCCTCCCCATCTAGGTTGTGCCCTTATTATTGTTTCACCATCAAAAGTTATCCTTCTTAGATTAGATTCCGCATTCACATCACATCTTCTTTGACTAGAATTTTGTGTTGTGGTGAAATTGATGCATTGCAGGTACTCCTATCGCGGGAAAAAGAAACCTCCTATTAATATTATGGAGACAACCTTGACAACGAATGCCATTCCTCTGTTGCTGAATGGTTGCACCGATATTCAACCACTACTTCAGATAATCGATGTTGGTTCTGAAACCTCATTAAAAACAACATCCTCGCACTTCCACATCACTCTATCTGATGGAACACATCAACATAAGACTTTGCTACCATCCGCATATGGCCCACAGGTTGTATCTGGAAACATCCAAATTGGCTCGATAATTCTACTTAAAAGAGCAGCTTGCACAGTGCTCCAAAACTCCTCGTAAGACCCACCATTTGAATTTACCCTCTTTTAATTTTTCTCTTCAAAATGCTTCTTGCATTTAAAGAAGGAAAATGGAATCTTCATTAATTCATTTCTCATTTGTTTACATAAGGTCCATCCGAGTTGTTGAGCTTGAAGTTGTGCTGCGCTCAGCAGCATTAACGAGGGACGCATCGACGCTACTACATGAACAAGCGGGTACATCCCAATTTAGCTCCTCATCAACTGAAGATACCTTGCCCTCTGTAGTTACTCCACCAACTATGAGAACAACTACAACAATTCCATTCACGGCGCTGAGCCCTTACCGAAAATGTTGGTCAATCCAAGGTAGGGCATCGACAAAAGCATCATTGAAGGCTTACGCCAATGTATGAGGTTCAGGAAAAGTTTTTGGATTTGACCTTCTCAATCGTGATAAGGAAGAGATCCACCTTTCTGCATTTGCCAAACTGGCCGAATCTCTTTACAATCTAATTCAAGTTGGTCAGCTATACATTGTTTCAAATGGCACAGTGAAAGAAGCAAATCCAATCTACAAACACCTCAAGAACAAATGGGAAATTTACTTGTTTGCTGCTTCCACTATCCATCCATGTCCCACAGATGATCCAACGTTCCCTTACCAGAGCTTTCACTTCAAGACTATTGCTGAAATAAAAAATGCACATCCAAATATGAATGTGGACGTCATTGGTGTTGTTACCTCCACTTCACCTGCATCAACAATTCGACGGAAAGATGGAAGTGAAACATTAAGGAAAACACTAATATTAAAAGACAAATCAGGTTTTAGCATTGATGTAACATTATGGGGAGACCATTGTGACTATATAGGACAAAACCTTTCTAAATTCTACTCTTTCGACAACCCACCAATCCTTGCAATCAAAGGAGGTCGCGTATCTGAATTTAATGGCACCACAATAGGGACGATACCAACAAGCACTCTCACAATAAATCCACAAGTTGAAGAAACTCACCAACTACATGCATGGTTCTGTGAAACAGGTTATAGCTCCTCTTCTCCATCTTTGAGTAGGAACTATGGTGTTGCTTCGAAACGTGCCCTACCACGAAAGACGTTTCATGAAATTGCTGGCATGAAACTCTCCGATAAAGCACTCTGGGTTTCAGTTCGAGCAACAAGTACTGCTCTTCATATGGATGACTTCTACTTTCTAGCATGTCCATTAGATTTCAATGGAAAACAATGCATGAAGAAGGTTGTGGAGCATTATAACAATCTTTGGCATTGTACAAAATGTAACGGTGACTTCCCAGAATGTGACTACCGGTACAAACTTAAAATTGAACTACATGACCACACCGAGACTCTGCAGAACGTCACAGTTTTCAATGATGCAGGAAACGAGCTCATGGGCATCACGGCAAAAGACTTGTTCCTTCTTTCTATTGAACCAACTGATCTATAGGAAATTTGTGGCCGAATTTTAGGACAACATTTCCAACTAACACTTTCCATTAAAGCAGACTACCTCAACTGTGTTCAACGCTTGCAACCAATACTGATCAATTCAGAAGAAATTCAATATGCCTCTACATGCAAGGAAGCACTCACTGACATTCAAGCAATGTCCACTTCAAAACGTCCTATTGTTCGCTGCCTGTGAATTGCTTTTTAGGGTCTCTTCAAACACGACTGTTTGTACATAAAAAATCATTTCCGCACAACTCATTGTCTCATATTGTTGTAAATTACACACCCATGTTATTATGATGCAAACTGTAGCTTTCACTTCAAATACTCTCTTCCAGTCATTCCAACATATGTATGTTTGCCATTTACATTTTAATAATATAGATATTAGGATTTCTAAAGAGTTACTACATATGTTTCTAATTCGTTGTCTACATGCTATACATTGGTCTCTTGCTTGCTAATCTATTCATTTTATCATTCAAACATCTGGAAAAAAAAAAAAAAAAAAGGAGCAACATATTTTTTTATCTTGCTTCTCTCCTTTCAATGATAGACGCCAAAGTAACATATGATTTTATATCACTCCTATTTGCATGTTTTTCCTTCTACCTAATCTACCTACCTTCACCGATGTTGAAATAAAAAATATTGATGCTATGTTCAAATAAAAAAAGTTAATTCTAATACTTGTGCTACATTCTCCGAACATGCACTACTCATTTATCAACTGAAAATACTTAGGCATCCATATGCACATAGTAAATATATCATAACCTACAGCTATGATTTTTTGTATGTGCTTTTGTGAAGATGGACATCGCATTTCATAAGATACTTTTGTTGCTAATGATACTGCAATGATAGACGGTGTTGCTAATGATCAGGTAACCTTTGGCTTGATATTGAATATGTTGTTGTTGTAAGCAAGAGGTATTGGGCCGGAAAGTTTGGGTTTGGAGATAGATGATTATATCTCCATACCATGGGTCAGATGATGAGATCAGAAACAGAGACTCATCCGCAATTGATGGTTCCGTTGTTGAGTCAATGGCGGTAGAGGGAATGTCGCAAAGAAGATCAACAAAAACTAGAGATTTCTTTGACTTGGATTTGATGAATTCCAAATCAAATTCCTGCAACATGACAATCAATTTTGAATATTTTTCCCCATAAATTGACATGACAATATGTATGTCATACGGTTGCAATCCAAAATGACAGTGGTCTTTCGAAGCAGGATATAAAGGCAAAATCTTTGTACAGCTTGAACAGTAGACAAAGCTAGGTTCTCAACGTAAGAATACTTAACTTTCATATCATTCAGATTATGACTCAAATAATAGATCAGATGTTCAATCCCATCTTCTCCTTGGACTAAAACCATAACAATGGTTGTATTTGCAATGACAAGATACAGGAAATAGTCGTTCTGATAATTAGGGGAATACATTAGTGATGCTCGGATCAAGGGTATATTTGAGAACATCAAAGGAAGGTTGCGCAACCTGGTCCCAATGGAAGGGAATTCCCTTTTCCAAAAGACGAGTGAATCCTTTAGTCATTTTGGCATAGTTGAGAATGAGTCTCCTTAGAAAGTTAGCCTTGCCTTGGAGTCTTTGTAACTCAAGTAAGTTGGAAGGTGGATGTAGATCAATAATTGCCTTAACCTTAAAGGGGTCGAGTTGAATTCCATCTTTAGACACTACGAAACCAAGAAAACGACCAGAGCTAACACAAAACACATATTTATGTAGATTGAGTCAAATTTTGTAGTGTCGGCACTGTAAAAATATGGCTCTCAAATGTTGTTGATGATCAGCCTGTTTTCATGAATGAGAAGGTAAAACATCTAGATAGGGTTGAACAATGTGTTTGATGTCATGGAAGGCATAATTCATTTCCATCTGAAAATTTTCCCCAACATTCTTTAAACCAAAAGGGAGTTTCCTATATGCGAATGTGCCCCAGGGACAAATAAAGGTAATTTTATATTGGTCTTCTGGGCAGATATTGATCTGATTAGAACCGGAAAAGCCATCCATAAATGAAAATATTTCACATCTGGCACATTCATCAATTATCTAGTCAATAAAGGGAGTGGGATAGTTGTCTTTTGGAAAAGCATGATTAACATCCCTATAATCAACACACACTCATATTGTTCCTTGTTGCTTCATGACAGGAACAATATTGGAAACCCAATCGGTAACAGGAATGGGGTATATGAGACTAGCGCACAAAAGTTTTTCAATTTCTTCTTTTATGGCAGCAGCCTTCTTCAGATGAATCGGATGGAGGCGTTGTCACACTGGCTTGACATCAGGATACATTCTAATGGCGTGTTCAATTATACTAGAATCAATACTTGGCATTTCCTCATATGGCCAAGAAAATATATCATGCAATTCATGAAAAAGAGGACGATAAGTTTCAAGTTCCGATGGAGAACCATATTTGCCAACATGGATGTTTTCTACAATTCCACGTTTGGTTGAAATATCGATAGAAATGGTTTCTTCGATATTTGATAAGTTTTGTTCGGAATCAATTGTGTCTATAAATAAAGAATTCAAAAGGAAATCAACAATTGAAGGGTGATTTAGTTCATTTGGAATATCTTCTATGTGATATGGAAGATGGGATCAATGATGATAATCTGCCCATGATTCTTATTCTATCATCATTGATTGGATGATTCCTTCATCAATAGAAAATGTACGTGAAAAAGGATCAGAGGAAGTACCATATTCTAATGAACGATCACCCCATACAATTGGTGATGATGGATTTGGATTTACTGCGCAAGCCAAAAATATTGATTGCTATGCGAGCTCAATTGGGCTTAGTGACATGGTTTCATTACGCATATCAACTTCAGAATTATTGGAAATATTCCATGAGTCAGATGAAGTGGAAGATATCATGTTACATGTCTCAAATTTTGCAACTTCCACCATTTGTGATGGTGATGGTAGTGAAAATGTGCCCATTAGGGAAGAATATTTGAAGAGACCTACTCTAATGTTCTGAAGAGATAGTGGAGGTTCGTGAACTAACGAAACGCTTCCAGTTGCCTATGAACTAGAGTCAAAGAAGGCAAGTTGATCAATTACTATGATTCCGCCTTCATGAGGGAAGGTGATCATACGAAAGTATGTTGAAACCACATCAGCCATAGTGTAAACCCATGGTCTTCCTAGTAAAATATTGTGGTCAAGGGGTCCATCAACGACCTCAACTTCAACAATTATAGTCTTTCCCCCTAGTTCTATATGTAGCTTACTTAAAATTCCATAAGGTGTATAAGTGCGACCATCAAAAGCTTTTAACGTTGTAGGTGATTGTGACAAAGGCAGTGAGCCAAGTGTTTTCCAGCAATTCATTGACATGATACAAGTAAATGCACCCTCGTCAACAATGGTTTGGTGAATGAGTTTATTCAAAGCATTTACTTGAATCAATAATGCTAACTTTGTTGGTAATTGTGGCATATAACCCGCATGGTTAAAAACCATGAGATTGGAATCCATTGGATCAATTCCACCAATTTCTGACAATAAAGCATGCTTTTGGGAGGGACAATTTTGAAGCACCTCAAGCATTGACATAGAAGAAGGTGGCTGAGCCAAATCTTCTACTATGTTATAATTTTGCGTTGCTCGAGCTCGAGGGTTGAATGTAGATTTATGAACAACTCCCTTAGGCAGTTTTATTGTTAACTCTGGCACAATGGGTGGTGAAATGGAATTAGATGAAGTCGAAGTAAAATTATTTGGTTGATCTATAGCCTGGTTATTCGATGATGATGGTGGATTACCATCATATTTACTTCGTGCCGTCACCAAAAAATCAGTCTTAGGCTTAGTGGTGGATAACATAAGCACTTGTGAAGTGGAAGCATGATTGGTAGGAACCAAATGAGTCATTGGGTTTGGAAAAGGGTATGTCAACACAACGGATGTACTAGAAGTCTTAAGAAGTTTTGAGACTTTAGAGCGGTGAGGACAATCTCGCGTAAAGTGCTCATTGTTACAAATTAAACATGGGTAGCAAGGTTTCCTAGCCGGAGAAGAGGAAATATATGATTTCTCTTTAGGGGAATAATTTTGTTTCTTTTTGGTTTTCCCCTTTTTCTTGCTTCTAGGCTTCTTTTAATTTTTACCTTTGTCAGATGACATGAGATTTATTTCATAAGCACGTGCATGATCATGTGTATTAGAAGTTTGATTTGAAATAGAAAGTGTTTGACTAGATGGTATACTTGCTATTTGAGTGCTTGAAGAACCTATCACATCGTCACCAGCATGAGAGTCCTTACTGGATGGAGGTGGTGGAATAGTAAAAGACAGTCTAGGTGCATTTGGAATATTATCATAGAGCGTGCCAGACTGGGTGTAAATGAAGTCTAAGTATTGGGCATGAGTAATTACTTGTTCTTCGGTAACAACTCCTCCTTTAGCCACATCCTCGGTGATAGATGACAATAAGGGTTTAATAAACCACTCAGCTAAAAGTTGATCAGGAACAAAAGCTTTGACCATTCGATGACGATGATTCCACTCATGAATATGATCAGAAATGTGAGTAGCAGTGGTCTGTTTAAAGTTGGTTAACAGTTCCGTTTCAGTTTCATATATGATGGGAAACAGAAAATGGGTTAAAAATGTAGTGGCTAAGGCTGTGAAGTTGTCAAATGAGGCTCATGGTAATTAAATATACCACTTTATAGCCAGACTAGTGAGTGTTCACTGTAAAGGACATATTCTTGCTGAATCATCATTTAAGGAGTTAGATGAACACCATAAAAGAAAATTCATAACATGATTGGACAGATCTCCTCCAGGGTTTCCATTGAACTTAGGAATATCATAAGGCAATTTGTGTGGAATCACCGGCCGCTAAGGTGCATAAAGAATGGGATCATTGGTAAGCCGATTTAAATCTAGTAATTCAAGTGTTGCAACAAAAAGTAATTGTCGGTTTAGGTCGAGTTGAGTGTAACCAGGGTAAGATGGAATTTCTTGGGCAATAGGCCTTTGCATACTAGCATAAGGAATCTGCTGCTGGTATCCTTGATAAGGGTAGGTTTGTTGAGCATACCCAGTATAAGGTGGTTGTTGGGAACCAGGATAAATTTGCTGTTGTCCAAACCTAGCATAGGCTTGTTGATTGGGACCTGGGTAAGCTTGTTATTGACCAAACCCAGCATAGGCTTGTTGACCAAGTCTAGCATAAGTTTGGTACTGTTGGAATTGTTATAGTTGATATTGTGGCTGCCACAGTTGTTGATGCAACAGTTGTTGCCCACTAATATAAGTTTGACCAGGTTGTGAATAAAATCGACCAGTATAAGTTTGAGTCGTCCCAATTAATGGTAAATTGACCTAAGGTTGTTGGATTCCAGACACAAATAGTTGTTGTAAAATGGCCTGAGAAGACTGAGTTTCTAGACTTGAAACTTGAGGGTAAGAGGTTGAAAGACCATCTTGCAAAGGTTGAGATTCAATCAACTGAGTTTGTGACTGTGGTAAATTCCTAACGACAGGCGTAGTAGGTATGGATGAAACAGGTTGCATTAGTTGTGATGGGTACATAAGCCTTGGTTGAATGGGCATTGTAGGTTTCCATTGACAAATAGTCATTCTAGAATAAGTTGGACCTAAAGATGATGGTATACTGCCATATGATGGCCCCGCAGAAAATGGAGGATAAGAAGATTGGGCATATTTTTTTCCATATGGAGGTAATCCAGTGTAAAGTGGATACATTGGACGGTAACCAAATGGACCAGCATGATATTTACTTGATGGATCAAACTATTTAGTATCTGTAAGTGAAGAAACGGGTAAAATTCCTATGGATGAAATGGGTGAAGACCATGGACTAGAAGAAACACCAGAGTGAGTTCTAGATAATGATTTGTAACCCAATGGGACAAATGGACCATCATACAAATGTGACTCAGGTGTTGTGGTAAACATCAAAGAAGTAGCGACAATGGATTCCGTTGTAGCTGTAACAGATGATACAGTCTGGGATGTTGCTTCAGCCATAGTCAAAAGTGTTACACTGAAATTTGTCACCATGACTATCTGCAGTTAATATGGCTCCATCAATAGTCATATTATCCTCCTTGTCAAGCCTTATACCTCTGCTCTCCATGTCAAACTTCAAAAAAGAGAGAAAGTCATTAAAAATCATGTTTATCTCTGGGTACGCAGGTTCTCTCTACCTTTCCTGCGTGTACGCATCCCAAGCTCATTGTACCTGTGTACTTGTACAGCCTGTAAGTCAAGGGATGGGTGCGTACTCCTATAAAGGTCAAAAGGCACGAGTTTCATCTTAAAAAATTTAATTGTGGTCACTTCTAGAGCTTTCTAGAAGAGTGTTTGACGTGTATTGAGCGCCTCCATATGGTTCATGCATCCCTATGATAGAGGAACTTATCCCATCAAGAGAGGAGCTACCCCATCCAAAAGAGGGAGTATCCCATTGATGTTGGAACTAAATAACGTCCTCTAGAACACTATAAATACAGGCATTGGGCCAAGGGAGGGGAGGTTAAAAGATGAACACTCCAAAGGGTAGATGCTGCTGGAATTAGGACTTCCATTGTAAGCTTGTGAGGAGAGATTACCATCCTTTCTTGTTTCATTTGGAAGTGGGTGAGCTTGTCAAAGTAGAGGAAAACTCTTGCTGGACCCTGGGAGGAACTTGCACAACACCATGGCTCAGGTTGTAATGGTTTCTTTTTTGTTTCCTTAATACAAATAAGTCCATTCTTCTCAATGATTTGTTGTTAATGAATTGTTTCATATACTCCTTGGTCTATATGTTGAATATGCTTTGTTTTATGAGATATTCAGGTGTTATGTAATCGTTTGATTGTTAGTGTATGCATGTTTCAAAGTGAAGGAGGAGCTCATCTGGATCGACGAGGCTGGACTGCTGCAACAAGCGCTGGACTTGAGGTAGGATCGAAAAACACTTGGTTTCTCATAGAATAATGTATATTTAGAGAAGGATTGCTCTTAATTGTCTTGTTTGTCACTAGAGAGTCTTAGACTCCTATGGAGGTTAGTTTTTTCAGCAAAAATAACTCTTTCCGCATGAAAAATTGGCGACTCCACTAGGGAATCCATTTATGTGCTTGATTTTATCTTTGAGTATTACTTTGATCTGAAAAGAGTCTTGTTTCTTTTGTTTTTTGATTACTTGACTGTGTTTTTGGGTGGGTTAGCTTAGAGTCGAGTTAGAATTTAGTTTTTCTTCATTTTGCAGCAGTACGCACCCTCTCGGTTAGACACAGTGCGTACTTGTACGCACTGTCTCTTTGCACACAGAGCGTGGGCACATCTGGTTAAACAGGCTGCCTGCGTACCCTGTTAAAATTGAGAAAATTTCAATTTTATCCCTTTTTTCCTTTTAGATTTTGTTTTTCTTAGTCTTTACTGCCCAGATCCACTCGTTGTCTGTCAAAAATATTCACCTGCACTTGTCCCATTAGTGTCGAAAGTTTTAGTGAAATTCATTGAAAATTTAGCATTAGGGTTTTGATTTTTGTATTGGTCCTGTAGTGACTTTGGATTTAGAAGTTGCGGAGCCTTAGATATCTCTGGTTTTGTCAGTCTTCTTAGGAGTCGGACCAGTCGTAAAGTCTACCCGCGTGAGCGACCTACCTTTGTGTTGCCTCTTTGCGAAATTTCAATATAGCTTGTTCATTTAAAGTTGTGAATTTCATTTTCAAAAAGAACAAAAAGAGTTTGATTTTT
>APFE030959071.1:0-34376 GCA_000404065.3 Pinus taeda
TGTTTAGAGTTTCTATGAAGTGCTCATAAGATTGTGGTAGACTTTTCAGAGTGATGACTACCAGATCTTCTTCCTCCATGGTGCGACCAATGGCTTCGAGCTGATCTCGAACGTCTTTAATCTTGTTGAGATGTTCCTGTAAAGACATATGTTCGTCCATCATGATGGAGAACAATTGATTTTGAGAAAGAAGGCTCTGCTTTTGACGGATGTCTCCTAAAGGTCCTTCAACTGTTGCCAGATCTCAGCAGTTGTCTTGCCAGAAGGAATCTGTGGTAACTGATCATCAGCGACAGAGAGCTTGAGAAGCATAACTGCCTCTCGATTTCGATCATCGAACTTGTCTTGATCGGTGCCAGCTGTACCAGAACGGAGCTCCTTTTTGAGAACGAGCTGGTCAAGATGCCTATATTCAAAAATGGTTAACATTCTCTGTTTCCAGATGTTGTAGTTTGTGCCATTGAAGGGTTGACTACCTTCCAGCATTAGATTGGTTAGTGAAGCCATCTGTCTGTTTCTCAAGATAGTGAGATCTGACTGATCTGAACAGAATCTGATAGATGCTGGTATATAAAATAACCCGAAATTTCTCTTTGAGGAAGAAATACCAATTGTTGCACGCTAAAAAAAATTAGCAGTTTCGGTCCACGCAAAACAGAATACGGATCACTGATACAGAGTAATCGTTTGCCTGAGATGAAAACGTGCTAACTGTGGAGAAAAAATATAACGTGACTGTGGCACGGATTGCGGAAAAACTGGAACAGTCGTGGCACGAAATGTAAAAACTGGAACTCCTGTTTACTGAATAAAAAAAAATTGATGCCTCGCTGTCTGACAGCGCCAGTGACAGATTCGCAAACTAATATACCAGATTTATTTCATAAAAAAACTGAAATATCACAGGCTGGAATAGACGCTGCACGAGTTTTGGATAACAAGAATATACTGACGGATCCGCAAACTGAGTTTTATATAATAAAAAATGAAATGGTCCACGATCACTGCAAACTGGAGTAGACGTAGATAATGCGACACACGCATATACGATAGCACAGGTGACGTATCCGTAAGCGCAAATTTTAATCGGCTGCTGAGCTGTGACTAGGTTGGACCTTCCGTCGAGTAAGAAAATATGCTGCGTGGCTAGGTTGGACCTTTCGTCGAGTAAAAAAAATTTACTACGGGACCCACGAAATGGAAAACGACACGGTTTCCGCTCAGAAGAAAAAAGTTGTGTATCTGCAATAGAATATCGTGAGAGCTCAAATCTGGCGCCGAAAAATCCGTTCAAAAGCTTCCAACACGCAAAATCACTGAGATCTGCGGTGATCTGAGAGCTTCCGGACTAAAATCAGGCCGATTTAGCGCTAAAATCGACCGATTGACCCTTGGCAAAACGGCCCTCCTAAAAACCTCCCGCTGCACCTATTCTCGGACGCGGGTTTATGCGTAACTGAGCTTGGGAAACCCTCGTCCAACGTAAAAAAATGATGCCACAAAAAATTCGCTGGAACCACCACGAATTTTAAAAAAAATTGAATCAACAAAGAACGAATCTGGAACAGAGAGCAACAGCTGAAGAGTTATTTTGAACGATCCACTTCTGTATCAAGATAGACAACTGTAAGCTTTTATCACAGTGAGCAAAGCTGAAGCTAAGACTCAGTGAAGGCTATCTGGCTTAGAGAGGACTCGACCTTAGAAAGGAATAACATAAATAACTCAAGAGAAAAGGCTCTGATACCATAAAACAATGCGAAACACGCATATGGATTTCCAAATGAATTCAATGAATTGATTGAGCTCAATACTCAATAATAATACAGAGATATTTACAAAGATAGAAACATCAAGTTTCTATGTAAGATTCAATTTCATCTAAGAAACTGCTAAAGAAAGGAAAATAGCAACAACTAGAAGAATGAGCATTAAACTAAATTAAAATTATTCTAATAAATTCAACAACAACAACGAGTTGGTGTGCCCCACCATTACACGTTTACCACCGGTTTCATATCTATTCAATCCCTCTTGAATTCTATGTGGGATGTGAAGACAATGTTTCTTTCAGATGAGTGGTGTACTTTGCAATTTAGCCACAAACCAAAGGGAGAGGCCATATGCAAATTAGTTTCATACCAGGATAGCTTCTGGGCGAGAGTGCAGGAGGTGTGCAGCATTACTAAACCTTTGTTAAAGGTTCTTCGATTAGTTGATGGTGAGAAGCCTGCAACGGTCTACTTGTATGAGGCCATGGACAAGGCCAAGGAATCTATTCGAACCTACTATGATGATAAGGGAGATGAGGGGTTTCAGAAACAACTCCTCCTATGGGAAGTGATTGATGAACGATAGAACAACACACTCCATCGTCCCATTCATGTTGCAGGGATCTACCTGAACGCCGCATTTTCTTACCCCTATGAGTTCTTATTTGATGTTGAGGTCATGGATGGATTCTTCACTTGTGTTCAGAGGATGGTGCCATCTCCCGCAGAATGTGCAGAAATCTCCAAAGAAATGAAGATATACAGGATGGCAGGTGGCACATTTAGCTTTGATATGGTTGTGGTTGATAGGAAAACTAAAATGCCAAGTATTTTTTAGTTTGTTTCAAATTTCATTGTCTCTTCAAGTTCATAACTTCATACCTTGCTTCAACTTTCAAATTTCACTTTTTTTATTATGTTTATCTTATTTGTTATTTTGTTGTAGATGCATTGTGGAGAAACTATGATGCCACAGTACCCCATCTGTGAAAGCTTGCCATTCGAATCCTCGGCCAAACACGTAGCTCCTCAGGATGCGAGCGCAACTGGAGTGTATTTGAAAAAATACACACGAAGAAGCGCAATAGGTTAAAACTTAAAATATTCCAAATTTCCAATTAATTTTTTGAATTCATTAAATAATATTTTTTTATAATTATTATTTTATGACCTTTGTACAAGTTGGAGTCTCAGCGACTTAATGGCATGGTCTACGTCTACTACAATCTTTGATTGTGGGTGAGGCAACTTGAGAGAACACTTTATATGGATGCCATCTCATTGGATGGGATTGACACCACTACTGCATGGAGGGTTGAGGCCAAGAGGCCTCTCATGGAGTCTGTCGATGATTGGTTAGAGCAAGAGGTAGTGGAACGGGTAGAGGGGACAGAAGAGGAGGAGGAGGAGGAGCAACAGGAAAAGGAGGTGACACCACCTACCCAGGCTACCCCTGTCACCAGTAAAGGACGTGGTCTACCTCTTGTAGCTCCTAGTTCTTCAGCTTCTAGAGCACAGCAGAGTCAACTGCCAACTCCACCAACATCTACATCTAGAGGGAAAGCTATTGCATTTTCTCGCAAGAGGGGCAAAGGAAATCAATAATATTAGTTATTTGGTTAATTTCATTGTATATGACATTATGACTCATGATATGAGATACATTATTATATTTTTTGTTGATATTTTGAAGCTGAGTTGAGACACAAGAGTCAGGACTTACTATTCAGGACATGATTCACTGTTATGTGTGATGTAGCACTAGAAAATGATATTACACATCTTATATATTAGTTCTTTTATCATATTTATGTGTGAATATATTTATTTTATGTTGCAGATGCTTTAGATATTAAAAAAATTGAAAAAATGAATAATTTTGTATATGTCGATTTTTCCCCAATTTTTACCGTTTTTTCCCAATTTTTATGATTTTTTTTTCCGATTTTTTCCCCTTGCCGATTTAATCCTGATCTTGATTTTCACAACATTGGTTTAACACCACCATTTTCCACAATGATAGGATTCTGGGTTTGATGAATTATTGGCTACATGCACTAAAGAAGAAATAAGGATGATGGAAAGAGATAAGCCCTCAAATGGAAACAACCCTACCGCTTTCTTTGCTCATGCTAAAAGGAAGAACAATGTTAGTCCAATAAGACAAGGTCAAGGATTTAAACCAGGATTCAAAGAAGGAAGAAGAGGAAGATGCTTCAATTGCAACGGGTTTGGTCACTATGCTAGAGAGTGTCCTCACAAGAATGATACTCCAAGGGATGATGACAACAACAACTACAAAGGCAATGCCAATCAAAGGAACAAGAAGTTCAACAACAAAGGAAAGAGGAATGCTCCCGCTGCTCGATATGGAAATGGTCGACCACCCAAAAGATCAAGAAACTCCAGGTATGAGGAAACTAATGTTGTAGATAAGAAAAAAGAAATTTATCTTATTTCTGCCCTCACCACTGCCTCTCCTCTGAACACTTTGGATAATTGGTTGATTGAGAGTGGTGCCTCAAGACACTTCACTGGGTACAAGGAGGCCCTCTCAAATTTGGTTGAAAAGAAGACAAATTTATAGATCATACTTGGGGACGATGCCACCTACCCCGTGAATGGGATTAGGACTATTATTCTTCACTTGAATCAAGGTCAAATCGTTCGTCTACAAGAAGCATTGTATGTACCTAATTTGAAGAAGAACCTGGTATCTATTTCTACGATAGAAGATAGCGGCTTCAAGGTAACATTCGTTGATGGGAAGGTACTTGTTTGGCAAAGGAACCCGAAAGATGCATTTACACTTGGATTTAGGGTTGAAGGTCTCTACCAAGTTGGAGGGAGTCCTTTGGCAGCGATGACTTAATACTTCTCTTCAATTTGAATTATGGCACCGAAGTTTTTCTCACCTTCATTACAAAGCCTTACCTGATGTAAGGAAGATGGTCACAAGTATGCGTGAATTCAACATAGATCATGAAGGAGTTTGTCAGGGTTTTGCAGCTAGAAAACATACAAGGGGACCATTCCCTTAAAGTGAAAGTCAAACTACCATCTATTTCTTGAAGAAGAAGGACGAAGTGTTCAAATGATTCCGCTCTTTCAAAGCCTTGGTCGAAAATCAAACAGGGAAGAAGATCAATTTATTGAGGACCAACAATGGAACCGAATACGAGTCAAATGAATTCAATGACTATTGTAGAGAAGTTGGCATTAAGAGGGAGACCACTACTGCATATACTCCTAAGAAAAATGGAGTTTCTGAAAGGAAGAATCGAACAATCATAGAAGCTACCCGTGCTATGTTTCATGACCAAGGCCTACCGAGGTTCTTATGGGGAGAAGTTGCCAACACTGTTTTATATGTTCAAAATAGTTGCCTGCATCAAGCATTGGACTTCAAGACACCCAAAGAAGTTTTCTTCATTTTAGAATTTTTGGTTGTCCCGTATATTTTCATGTGCCGAAAGAGAAAAGAAACAAGCTCAATGCATCTGGGAAGAAAGTAACTTTTGTGGGCTACAGTGAAACTTCAAATGCATATAGAATCTACATGTCTAGTTAAAGAGAAGTGGAAATAAGTCATGATGTCACCTTCAATGAAGATTTTTCCCTTGGGAAAGTCAAAGATCTTCCTATCCCTAGGAAGGGCAATGATGATGATACATGAAAGAAGGTGTTGGAAAATCAGAAAGGCAGAAAGATTTTCTTATACTTGATAATTATTTGTGATGTTCTTAACTTCTTATTAAGCTTTCTTTATATCTTCTTTCTTTAGTTCATCAAGTAATTATCAAAGCAAAAGCACATAAAACAACGGACACCAAATATAGGCATTATGCCAGAGAAAACCCCCCTCGAGGGCAAAACCTAGTCAAAATTCTCTTCCTTTCAATAGTATTCTTTGAGACTTTTCACCCTAAACAAAGACCAAACCTTCCCTCCACACCAAGTCAGCCTCCCAGATCTTAGACCTCTTTTCCAACAACTTCGACTATGTAGTAGCTTTCAGCATCAAAGAAACTTGGAAGACTTCGATCTCCCAAACTAGGGCACGAAACAAAGAGAAAGGCACCAAAATTTCTCTTTTCTTCTTCTACTTAGACTCCACCCAACTCGCACTTCCTTTGGCTTCCTTAGGCCCACTTCACACTTCTCCGACTTCCTTAGAAATATTGAACTAACTTGAGATGAGAGGCTCCAAAAGAATTCCACTTACTTCTATTTATAGGCTTCAAGGGAGGTCAAATTGATGTCCTTAGGCCGACTTGATCTCTTCTAGGCTATGGAGGATACATAAATTACATTTGACTCAATACTAAACCCTTTTATATGATTCAAAAGCCCAAGAAGGGTCTCTTAAAAGTACAATGACTCTATTGACTCAAAATAAATCGTAGGAGTTCTCAATGGGGACTTTGACCTAAAACACGATGACCCAAGCATGAAACCCATGCTTTAATAAGTCATAATAATAATTCTTTTCTTTATTCTTTTGACAAGTACATTACAAGATGACTCAAATACATTAAATGAAGACCGAACCTAGTTACATTTTTCAACAAAATGATGAATCTCCAATAGATGATCCAATGCCCAATGGATGCCATTGATCCACCTCTTGGTGAGCCCTCTACCTCAAGGAAAATATCTTTGTGGCTGAAAGATACCCTCGAAGATGTTGAAAGACATGTTGCACCAGGCGAGACATTTCGTGAAAGTAAGAAGTCGAATGGGTACCAAGGGTACTTAACTACTATGAGTACCATTGTTCAATCTGAGCCATGTACGTTCAAAGAAGCTGCGAAGCACCAAGTATGTAAGGATACAATGAATGAGGAATATGAATCAATCAGGAGGAATGATGTTTGGGATGCAGTTCCTAGACCCGAGGACAAGTCAGTGGTCACTTCAAAATGACTTTACAAAATCAAACTTGGAGCCGATGGGAGTGTTGAAAAGTTCAAGGCCAGGTTCATTGCTTGAAGTGTCTCTCAAAAGGAAGGAGTGGACCATGATAAGATATTTGAACCAATTGCTCAATAATCCACTATTTGATCCATCATTGCTCTTGTTGCCTCTCAAGGATGGAACCTACACCAAATGGATGTCAAAACTGCTCTCTTGTATGGCTAGCTTAAGGAGGAAGTCTATGTAGAGCAACCTGAAGGGTTCGGAGTTCAAGATTGAAAGATGCATGTATGCAGGTTGATGAAAGCCCTATATGGGTTGAAGCAAGCCCCTAGGGCTTGGTATGAGAGGATTGATAGCTATCTTATTAAGTTGGGTTTTACAAGGAGTGAAGTTGACTCGAACCTATACTTCAAGGTTGAAAAGGACAGGCCTCTCATTCTGGTCCTTTATGTGGAAGCTCTTTTTCTGACAAGTGCAGACCCTCTCATTTATCAATGCAAGAGGGAGTTGGCTTCCGAATTTGAGATGAAAGACTTAGTTTTGATGCACTACTTCCTAGGCTTGGAGGTCTGGAAAAAGCCAGGTGAGATTTTCCTTTCTCAAGGAAAATACATTGTGAAGCTACTTGAGAGATGTGGGATGGTGGAATGCAAGTTTGTGTCTACTCTAATGGAACTCAACTTCAAGAAGCTATGTGGAAGTGTCGTTGGGCCCGATTGGCTAATCTTTATGAGTATCGACAAACAGTGAAGTTGGGTTTTACAAGGAGTGAAGTTGACTCAAACCTATACTTCAAGGTTGAAAAGGACAAGCCTCTCATTCTAATCCTTTATGTGGAAGATCTTTTTCTGACAAGTGCAAACCCTCTCATTTATCAATGCAAGAGGGAGTTGGCTTCCAAATTCGAGATGAAGAACTTAGGTTTGATGCACTACTTCCTAGGCTTGGAGGTCTGGAAAAAGCCTGGTGAGATTTTCCTTTCTCAAGGAAAATACATCGTGAAGCTACTCGAGAGAAGTGGGATGGTGGAATGCAAGTTTGTGTCTACTCCGATGGAACTCAACTTCAAGAAGCTATGTGGAAGTGTTGTTGGGCCTGATTGGCAAATCCTTCCGAGTATCGACAACTTGTGGCAGCCCTGATGTTCCTGGTAAACTCCCATCTAAACATATGCTTCTGAATACATTGAGTCAATTTATGGTCGAGCCTCATCACATACATTGGATTGCTGCCAAGAATCTCTTGAGATATCTCTATGGCACAAACAACTATGGTTTGAGATACACTATTGGGAATTTGAGGCTACATGGATATATTGATACTGACTGGGTTGGCAGTGTGATGGACCGTAAGAGAACATCCGGATGTTGCTTCTCATTGGGATTTGCTTCAATTTCTTGAATGAGTGGGAAGCAGAATTGGTTGCACAAAGCACCGCTGAGGCCGAATATGTTGCAGCTAATATGACCTTGTTACCCACCACTTTGTGGGTGATATCCCCAGGAGAATTTTTTCTCCATGATGAGCCTCAGTCGGCAACCATCAGCCCCTTGATGCCTCCTACTAGATCGTTGCGCCATTTCTCTGCCACCTGAGCCAACCATGTGGTCCCTCACCCACCTGTATTGATCGTATGTTTGAAGCTGGGCCTCCCGAATCTAAAGGCATGTCTTGTCATTTGGTAATTGAGTATTGGGTTTACTTATCATGGATACTTCTGGGTATGGATTGATGGAGGGATTTGGTGGAAAGAGTGGGCTTAGTTTGTGCTCTTGACCCCTTGATCTCTTTTGGTTGTTACCCTTACATCTTAGTCTCGTGGGGTCTTCTTTATTGACCATTTGGTTCTAGGGTGGTACTACTTGGGAAACCCCGGATTTGGGTGCATGGTCCCACTCCTTTACCCACACATATTACTCCCTTTCCACTCACTATACCCCCATTCATCTTTTCTCCCACATAGGTCCACATTCCCATTCTGAGTCCACATAAGACTAGCCTCCCTATCCCCTTGCCCCCACTTTTGGTCAAGCTTAGAATGATTCCCCGAAAGCTAAAGCAATTAAAAGGAAAAGTGAAAAGCATAATTGGCCACATTTAACAAGAAATTGTACCACAACATGCAAAAGATGGTCAGGACAAAAATAATTAGCACGTGGAAAAAAGCCATTACACGAGCTCTACCCGAGTCCATGGCCATCACCCTGGTTCCATAAGCCCTAGATGAGCCTCCTTTATCATTCAGGAACCCATGATTGTCCCAACCCCTGGAGGGAAATGAACCGACCTAACTAAAAGGGGGTAATCACTGTTATATCTTACACATCATGCTCGTCCTTTGAGCCCCGAGCAGTTAATTAAAAAAAAATCATAAAAGGAAAAAGGTATATGATGAAGGGTGGAAAAATCAAGGTCAGGGCACCTCGTGTACCATGACTGCTCCCTCCTATACATTACATACCCAGGTGTGGGCTTCCCCTTATCTAGCTACCCCTATGCTCCACTATGTGGCCCAGGACTATCCCTCTCATTCCCTATTCCATCTCACTTATTAGTCACTTGCCACCCCCATTAGAGGGATGTACCTTGGACACACTATCCCCTTTAAGGACTGAAACCATCTAATAAGGTACTTGGCTAACCCCCTTTAGAGCTTGGAGACACTGGCACATGCTAAAGCCCACTACAGAAGGGCATGCCATTATGAAGTGCCCACTTTATTATCTATGATTTGTAAGCTCTTTTACCCGATTATTTTAAAGACTAGTTGTACTGGAAGCCTAGGGGGTGCATTGGATATTATGCAGGATTACAGGTGGTTTCCATTTGGGTTGGGTCTCCCTATATGGGATCCTAACCCCCAAAGGTCTACATTGGCACATGTAGGGTGTGCATAGAGAGCCATGGGCCTCCACAACAGTAGACAACACTCCACAGATCTTCATGGATTCTCAGAGACTACTAGCGATCCACTTTTGGGATGATGGTGATATGCTTGGTACATTATGCCCAGTGGGCCCCCAAAGGAGCCCAACACTCTTGGCAGGTGTCCCAAGATTTGTACAATGTCATGGCAGCATTCATTCCACCACTTGGACACTTGCAGAGGATCTACAGGCATCCCTGATTCATATGGATACCCATGGGGTCATTTATGTGCCCTCAGACCCATTGAGAGAACCACAAGTCTACTACTTGGAGAACAAGGAGCCACCCCCTTATCCATCATATTTCGAGGAATTTATTCCTCAATATGGCACTTCTGGATATTATTATGCCTTTGGAAGGCCCTACGACATGTACATATTATTATTTGCCCCCTTGTGAGGCTTATTTTTACACTTGTGAGCTACTTTGGTGGGCTTGTCACCAATAGGGGTTTTATTTGCACATTATATTAACATTAGGGGCTAATGTAGGCACATAGGCTAATTCAAACTCCTTAGGAGGCTATATATTGATGTTAGATACATTCATCTGTATCATCACTTGACTTGGTACCTCTCTAGTCATAGAGAACTTCACATTTTTTCCATGGAGGATACTTTTTTGAGATGGATGAATTTTGAAGTATGGATTTGGGCTATTTATCTTGTCCTGGAGCTTTGTCTTGTAAACGAAATGTTGGTTGGATATACTCTATAATGTTGTAAGTAAATTTTGATGTTATTATCCTTATTGTTGCATACTGCTAAAATTAGGATAGTTGTTGCATGATTGAAATGTGGAATTGAGCATGTTTTAACTCATTTAATGTATGGGCCAATGTTATATGAATGAAATGTCCTAGAGATTATTTGTCTCGATAAGCTTGCATCATTTTCTTTGAAGTATAAATGCTTGAAGGTCACTTTTCTTTTCTTTCTCTCACCATTGGATGAAGCTGACTTTTTGGGCCTCCTTGATCAAGAAACTAAATTATTACTCATCATCATCCTCGACTCCATATCCCCAAGTGAATTAGGCACTAATCCCTAAAAAAGAGTGGTCGTCCCCTTCACCTTTTTACCATTTTCCCTTTTTCCCCAAGTCTAACCCCATTAGGTCGCATAGGGCGTCAACTTCCCCGCAATTGGTCGAAGAAAAAACTTCAATCTCCTATAGGTTACTGTGCTGGTGGGTCCCCTCCCTCTCCAATTTTGAGGCAATTCTAATAGTGGAATCTCCGGGAATCCCAAGCCCTAGCTCTAGGATCGAATTTTGCTTAGGCATCCCCAAGGCTAGACCTCAATAGGATCAATTCAACCTTTTGAAATAAATATTCTTGTTTGTTTCTTTCCCCTCACCTTGTCCAAGGTAGGAACATCATTGGTTGTTGCATTCCATCCCCGAACCTGGGTTGGGTCCACTTGGCCCCTTTGTGCTCCCACTTCTCAATAAAGATTATTTGTCAAGGACCATTTGGGAATCCAAGTTTCTCAAGGATTATAGGGATTAAGAACGTTGTTTATAAGCCTATCCTTTCTCCCTCAACCCTGCAATCCTCACCCCTTACCCCTGGTGGACCAAGTCCCTTGCTTAAAGAGAAAGCAAGTTCCATTTTTCACTCCATCCTTGGGAAGGAGTTTTCAGGGTCACTTCTCACCTATCCATTGACATATGCTTTACAAGTGATCCCTACACTACTGGGACTCCTCCCATCGGTGAAAGTTCGTAACGAGCAGGGAGACTTAGCTCTGGTGACAGTGGGCTAAGCCTCCACCGTTGCCCTTAACCTAGCAGTTGCCCTCTTACAAACACTTTAGGTCCCCTACTGGTTTGAGTGGTAACATTTCTGGTGTCGTTGTCGAGGAGACAAAAGTGTGTTTTGTTCCCCATATGACATATTGACATATCATTATTGGCAACTCCATTGGAAGAACGAAGCCCTAGTTCTTCATTGAATTTTAAGGTCGATCCTTGTATGGTAAAGCAAGCATTTTTCTAGGCATCTTTAACTTCACCCTGGTGACTCCTATATATGTTTCATGTATACCTCAAATAGGTTGTCATTCTTTCGTAAATTTCCCACTTTGGACATTGCTAGCATCCCTGGACATCCTAATCATCTCGCGGGAAGGATGCTACATGGGATGCCCGTGTTTTTATGGTGGTCCACTCTCCGCAATTGAACACGTAGAAAGATTTAATGCACATGCTTCAAAAGAGAAGGTTGTCCACCAAGATGTCCTTATGTTATTATTGGGATCTCTCAATGGTCATAACTCATGGTTGCATGATCATGAACCTAGAAGCATCTCATCTATTGAAGAGTTCTTCAATGGCTTTCTTAGACATTTTCAAGTACACCCTGCATTAAGCATCCAAGAGGAAGCCTTCATCGAGCATCATCAAGACACTAAGAATCTAGGTAATGAGCAAGAAGATGAGTCCTCCTTGGGTCCACATAATGAAAATGATGATTTTGAGGACACATGTGCTGGGAAGGGTCGATTTATGGAAAGATAAATTGAGACCAACATTACCTTTCTCAAGGATATAACTCCTAATGAAACGTCTTTTGAAAACCTTGAGAGAAATGATCCTGTTAGCCCCATATTGAAAGGGAGAAATGGGAAATTGTTGGTCCCCAATTTGATTGTGCTCCCATTTACGACACCAACAAGGAGGATAAGGATGAGATTGATCTTCCTTTCCCCTCAGGCAGGAGTAGTTGGAAGTGATCAATTTTCCTTTTAGAAGAGACCTAATCTTTGGTACTAAGGGCATTGATAAGGCTCCCACTTCTCTTGAGTATGATTCTATGTTCAAGTCACTTGAGCCTTTAGATTATGATTTTAGCGCAACCCGTTGAATACAATATTTTGTTCTCCTTTTTTCCTATTAGTCATCAGCTTGAGTCTTCAACAAGTGATTCCCTCGCCCCTGGTCATATAATCTCAAGTAACAGTGAGCCCTTTTCCCCTCCCGAGTATAGTGTCAAGGAGAAGCACTTCATTGAGTACACTTTTTCTCCTTGGACGCACCTGCAGGGTTTTGATCATTAATCCCCCTTCTCAAGTGTAATCATCATGTGCAACCTACTTGTGTTTCTCCATCTCGTCGGCCTCCCTTTCCTACTAATCATAACCCAATGAAGGCCATAAGCCATGACGTAAATAATAATGATGATGGTGAAAGTGATATGCTTGAGGTCGCCATCCATCAAAAGTTTATGAGCTTGGTCGTTGACATCTCTATATTTTGGTTGCAAGAGAAGATCTCATGGACTAGATTACATCCCTTTCATACCTCTTCTCACACAATCATCCATGTGTGGGCATCATATTTTCCCACCTCTCGACAGCAACATCCTCCATGTGTTTGGATTTGCATTCGCTTTGGGATTGGCTGCATGAGTAATCATATAGGCAAGCATATTTATATTGACTTGATGATATGTTGGTTGCACTGATTTTATGATTACACTTAATAATAGCTTCGTCATCTGCATGTTAGGATAGGATGCATTGCATGATGATTTTTGCATTAGAACTAACCGCATATGATGTTTCTCATGATATATTAGATTGTATTTTGGTTATATATATATAGATAGATAGATAGATAACAGTAGCATATTTCATTTCTTGTTGGTTTATGGGCTAACATTAAGCATGGGTGATCATCAGACACCGTGAAAAATATGTTGCCCCATGGCTTTGATCTTTGACATGTGTAGATAATAAGTCTACGGTGACCAAGAGATTGTTGGAGTTCTCGTGACCTCCTGTTCGAGAAGCCTTGTCCGCTTTGTCGAGAGATCACGTCCCAGTTGGAGCCAGATGTTACCCACCACTTTGTGAGCGATATCCCCAGGAGAAATTTTTCTCTATGATGAGCCTCAGCCGACAGCCAGCAACCCCTTGATGCCACCTACTAGCTCATTGCGCCATTTCTATGCCACCTAAGCCAACCATATGGTCCCTCACCCACCTATATTGATCGTATGTTTGAAGGTGGGCCTCCCGAATCTAAAGGTATGTCTTGTCATTTGGTAATTGCGTATTGGGTTTACTTATCATGGATACTTCTGGGTATGGATTGATCGGGAGATTTGGCGGAAAGGGTGTGCTTAGTTTGTGCTCTTGTCCCCTTGATCACTTTTGGTTGTTACCCTTGGATCTTAGTCTAATGGAATCTCCTATATTGACCATTTGGTTCTAGGGTGGTACTACTTGAGAAACCCCAACTTTGGGTGTGTGGTCCCACTCCTTTACCCGCACATATTACTCCCTTTCCACTCACTATACCCCCATTCATCTTTTCTCCCACTTGGGTCCGCATTCCCATTCTAGGTCCACATAGGGCTAGTGTCCCTATCCCCTTGCCCCCACCTTGGGTCAGGCCTAGAATGATGCCCCGAAGGTTTAAAAGAAAAAGTGAAAAGCATAATTGGCCACATTTAACAGGAAATTGTACCACAAAATGCAAAATATGGTCGGGACAAAAATAATTAACACATGGGCGAAATCCATTACATGAGCTCTACCCCAATCCATAGGCCTTAGATGAGCCTCCTCTATCATTCAGAAACCTATGATTGTCTCAACCCCTGGAGGGCAATGAACCACCCTACATAAAAGGGGGTAATCACTGTTATATCTTAGGCGTCATGTTCTTGTCCTTTGAGCCTCAAGTAGTTAATTAAAGAAAATTCATAAAAGGCAAAAGGTATATGAAGACGGATAAAAAAATCAAGGTCGGGGCACCTCATGTACCACGACTACTCCCTCCTATACATTACATACCCAGGTGTGAGCTTCCCCTTATCTAGCTACCCCTATGCCCCACTATGTGGCCCAAGACTACCCCTCTCATTCTCTATTCCATCTCACTTGTGTGTCAATTGCCACCACCATTAGAGGGATGTACCTTGGACATACTATCCCCTTTAAGGGCTGAAAACACCTAATAAGGTACTTGGCTAACCCCTTCCTTGCTGCTTGGAGACAATAGCACATGACAAAGCCCACTACCGAAGGGCATAACATTATGAATTGCCCACATAGTTATCCATGATTTGTAAGCTCTTTTACCAGATTATTTTAAAGACTGGTTGTACTAGAAGCCTAGGGGACGCATTGGATCTTATGCAGGGATCACAGGTGATTTCCATTTGGGTTGGGTCTCCCTATATGGGATCTTAACCCCCAGAGGTCTACATTGGCACATGTAGGTTGTGCATAGAGAGCCATGGGCGTCCATAGCAGCAAACGACACTCCGCGGATCTTCATGATGTTGGAATTTCTAAGTTTAACTCGTTAAAAATTCTTCCTATACTATCTGATTTATTTTTTCCTACTTGTTCAGTGACTTAACAAGTTATTTACCATGTAAATATTGAAAATAAATACAAGTACAGTATCAACACATACAGATCATCAACTGAAGGAAAACAAGCACACAGGTGACACTGTTGTTTTTGGACTAACGTCCCTAGAAAAACCCAATGCAGGAAAACTAGCACGACTTATTCAGAGGGTTTTGTTATTATGCAGTTTTCATAATACAACCTGGGTGACAGAAATGGCTCACCCAATAGAGAATGCCCTCGGCAGTAGTACCTCTCAGTCGGAGACAAATATTCCGACTAAATCACCGAATGAATGATCCCACAGCAACATTACAGCTTCTGCTGCTCTGCATCACTCTATCCGACTTCTCTAGCTCCAGTCTGTCCCATGAAATTCTCCCAGCGATGCTTTTAGTATTTGTGTCAGCCTCTCTGGCCCAGCGTCAGTCTCTATGGCCTAGCGCCAGCGTCTCTGGGCTCCGCATCAGCCACTGGAGCCTCTACGTCTCCCACGCAGTTACTGAGAAGTAAGTAATTGATCCTCCCAACTCTGACATCTTTGTCGAGCTAGAAACACTCCCAATGTTGAAGCTCCTGTTGTCACTGACAAGTGCTCCATCTACTGACCTTTGCATTGCTGCAACAACTCCATGCATCTCGCACTATTGCCTCACGTTGTCCCGGGACTCCTGCACTGTAGCACCCTCTGTCACTTTATCCGCATCTGTCTCTACCGACATCCACTAGTCCTGCTACTTCTCTTCGGGGCTCCTGTAGCAAGGTATAATCCAAGAGGTTAGGTACCTCAAGGATCCTGTCCCTCATCGTCTGTAGTCCATTTGACTACAGCTCAATGTCTCTGCACTTCCTCTCAAGTGGTACATGAGCACTCATGGCACAATCGTCATCTATCTCCACTTCTTTCTCCGCCCTCGATGGCACTACCTTGGTCTCCTAAGCCTCTCCCTTGCTCTTATTCCTTGAACACTGGTTCGTATAGTGACCCAGTTCCCCATAGTGGAAGCATTTGACCTTAGAGAGGTCCTCCTTTCATTTCTCCTGCTTTCCCGCAGATGCTAGGGCAGCATCCTCCTCTTCCACCTCCTTGATTCTGACCCCCTTGTCGTTGCTTCCCGCCTTGGTCGGCTGTCTGATCTCTTCTTGGTGAAGAGTCCCCCATTATTCCTCCCAATCCGGAAGGCTCGACCTGCCTAGTAAGCTCTGGACAAATATGTCCCAATCCTCTAAGACTACGTTCAATGTTGTCCTCAACAACATCTCCTCATCCGGCATGGCCCCTTTGGAAGTCAGTTGATCCCGGATCTCCACCAATCGCCGGAGGAAAACATCTATCTGCTCTCCCCTCTGCATCTAGTATGACTGCAGCTAATTTTCTAGAAGCATCTTCCTTTGCATGGAAGTATGCTGATACAACTTCTTCAGCGCACTCCACATCTCATTTGTTGTATTCTTCGCGGCAATATGTGGTACCACATGATCCTTGACCCCGTCAAGAATGATGCACTCAGCCCTGGCCATTGCCTCCTCGTACTTCTCATTTTCAGTCGAGTCAACTGGGATCGCTATCGTTTTCAAGGCGAAGTGCTTGATGCGATACTTGTCTAGAATGGACAAGATCCTGACCTTCCAGACTACGAAGCTCGAAGCTCCGTCCAGTCTACACTGATCTCTCAGCTCATTCACTTCCATTTTACTGCTCCACTTTCAACTCTTCCGAGTCTCTCTACTTCCCTCTTAGAAGTCCTCTGATCGACTCCTGCCAAGTCCCTCAACTTCCCGTCTAGAAGTTCTCTGTTTGACTCCCTCTGAGCCTCGATTTCCCTTCAGGAAACTCCTCAGCCAATGTCGAGATGCCCCACTCCAATCGTTTGTGCAACTGCACCACTGATCCGGATTTCTTGGCTATAAATCCTTGGCAGCAACTCCCTCCTCCTTGGTCTTTCCCTATTAGGTATTGTTATGACCACAATACCCCAGAAGCTTCGCTCGCAACTTACCCACAGCCTCCTATGCCTTAGCAATCTGAAGGTTTGAGCCTCTAGGCATTCCGCAATCCCGGCACCGGCAAAATTTGCACCTCTCGGCCACAGCGTCGATCCTTCATGACTGAGAAAGATGACCGGGCACTATGTAAGTTAGGTCTTCTCCTCTCTACCACTGCGCTAATCCTCCTCCTGGCTCTAACTGATGACGCAGGCCCTCTGCGTCACCCCTTCCTTGCTGCTTTCTACTAGGAATAGCTTCTGTCACTCGGGACAGCTATTTCTGCTGCTACTACTCTACTAGTCGATGCCTTCAGTTATCATGTGACCTGCAACCCCACTCTAATACCATCTTGGAATTTCTAAGTTTAACCCATTAGAAATTCTTCCTATACTATCTTATTTATTTCTTCCTACTTGTTCAGTTACTTAACAAGTTATTTACCATGTAAATAATGAAAATAAATACAAGTAAAGTATCAACACATACAGATCATCAACTGAAGGAAAATAAGCACAAAAGTGACACCGTTGTTTTTGGTCTAATGTCCCCGGAAAAACCCATTGCGGGAAAACCGACGCAGCTTATTCAGATGGTTTTATTATTATGCAGTTTTCATAATACAACGTAGGTGCCAAGAATGTCTCACCCAACAGAGAATGCCCTTGGCAGTGGTACCTTTCAGTCGGAGACAGATATTCTGGCTAAATCACCAGATGAACGATCCCACAGCAACAATACAGCTTATGCTACTCTGTGTCTCTCTGATAGGGACTGCATCACCCTATCCGGCTTCTCCAGCTCTAGTCTATCCCACAAAATTCTCCCAATGTTGCCTTTAGTCTCAGCGTCAGCCTCTCTGGCCCAGCGTCAACCTCTCTAGCCCAGCATCAGCCTCTCTGGGCTCTACATCTACCTCTGGAGCCTCTATGTCTCCCACGCTAGCCCTCGCTGGCTCTCCACAGCTCCTGGATGCCTCTACATGGCCTCTGGCTAGCTCTACGTCAACCTCTCTCGGCTTCTGTGTTGATCCTCCTAGTACTAACTCTGCCTCTCTGCTATGTATTCACTGGCCCTCAGCTGCAACTCCAGTCACTCACTCAATTTCTTCAGCAAACCCTGCCCCAAAAAATCGAGTTCTTGATCTCTCTCAGTGTATTCTCCAACTGACCCTCAAGCTTCCTTTTATACTTTTCTCGTTGGTCCATCAATGGCTGAGATCAAATCTCTAATCAACAACTCAGATTAGATTTGGCTTGATCCATGACTTTTGGACCATTCTAACCCAATTTTATATTAATACCCATTAATATTTTATTTTTCATAAATTTAGACTTAGGAACTCCATTAAAAATATTAATTATTTTAATATCTCCCAAACCAGTTAGATTCTTCCCAAACCATTTCTGGGTCTTCGAGATCTCATGTGCTTTAGCCTCACCACCAATTTTCGTGGCTAGAGCATATCCAATGCTACCCAAAATCAACAATCCCTCTTAGCGAGGACTATGCTCTAGTAATACTCCTCACTGAGTATCACCCTGATCATCCAGCATCGATCCTTGCGCTAATGCTAGGCCTCCCCACCCAACATTCTCTACATTGTTGCATCCTGTATTGTTGCCCATGGCCCTGCGCCTGCCACTGCTGCATTTGCACTGCATCCCCTCTCATCATGCTGCATCGTGCTGCCCATAGCACTGCCACCGCTAACCACTGCACTACAACTCAGTAACTGAGAAGTAAGTTAGTAACTGATCCTCCCAACTCTAACATCTCTGTCAGACTAGAAACACTCCCAGTGCTGAAGCTCCCTCTGTCGCTGACATGTGCTCCATCTACTGACCTCTAAGTTGCTGCAACAACTCCATGCATCTCGCATTGTTGCCTCATGCTATACTAGGACTCCTACATTGTAGCACCCTCTGTCACTCCATCTGCATCCATCTCTACCGACATCCACCAGTCCTGCTACTTCTCTTCGGGGCTCCCGTAGCAAGGTATAGTCCAAGAGGTTGGGTACCTCAAGGATCCTACCCCTCATCATCTCTAGTCTGTCTGACTACAACTCGATGTCTCCCCACTTCCTCTCAAGTGGCGCATGAGCACTCATGGCATAGTCGTCATTTGTCTCCACTTCTTTCTCCGCCTCGCTGGCACTGCCTTGGTCTCTGAAACCTCTCCCTTGCTCTTCCTCCTCTCCCTTGCTCTTCTTCCTCTGACACTGGTTCACATAGTGATCTAGTTCCGCACAGTGGAAGCATTTGACCTTGGAGAGGTCCTTCTTTCGTTTCTCCTACTTCCCCGCAGATGCTAGGGCAGCATTCTCTTCTTCCTCCTTCTTGATTCTGACCCCCTTGCCGCTGCTTCCCACCTTGGTCAGCCGTCTGATCTCTTCTTGGCGAAGAGTCGCCCACAGTTCCTCCCAATCCGGAAGGCTCGACTTGCCCAATAAGCTCTAGACAAATACCTCCCAATCCTCTAAGATTGCGTTCAATGTGATCCTCAACAACATCTCCTCATCTGGTGTGGCCCCTAAGGAAGTCAGTTGATCCAGAATCTCCATCAATCGCCCGAGGAAGACATCTATCTGCTCTCCCCTTTGCATCTAGTATGACCGCAACTGATTTTCTAGAAGCATCTTCCTCTACACGGAAGTATGTTAATACAACTTCTTCAGGGCATTCCACATCTCATTTGTCGTATTCTTCTCGGCAATGTGGTACTGCATGATTCTTGACCCCGTCAAGAATGATGCACTTAGCCCTAGCTATTGCCTCCTCGTACTTCCCATTTTTAGCCGGGTCAATTAGGACCGCTATCGTTTTCAAGGTGAAGTGCTTGATGCGATACCTATCTAGAATGGACAAAATCTTGGTCTTCCAGACTACTAAGTTCTAAGCTATGTCCAGTCTATCCTGATCTCTCAGCCCATTCACTGCCATTTCACTACTCTTTCGACTCTTCTGAGTCTCTCTACTTCCCTCCTAGAAGTCCTCTGATCGACTCTTGCTGAGTCTCTCTACTTCCCTCCTAGAAGTCCTCTGATCGACTCTCTCTAAGCCTCGATTTCCCTTCTGGAAACCCCTCTGCCAATGTCAAGATGCCCCAGTCTGATCGTTTGTGCAATTGCACCACTGATCCGGATTTCTTGGCTAGAAATCCTCCGAGCAACTCCCTCCTCGATCTTGCCCTCTTAGGTATTGTTCTGACCACAGTACCCCACCAGCTTCGCTCCACAACTTAGCCATAGCCTGCTATGCCTCAGCGATCTTAAGATTTGAGCCTCTAGGCTCTGCGCAATCTCGGCACCGACAAAATCTGCACCTCCCGGCCACAACGTCGATCCTTCATGACTAAGAAAGATGACTGGGCACTATGTAGGTCATGTCTACTCCTCTCTGCCACTGCGTTTATCCTCCTCCTCGCTCGAACTGATGCCGCAGGCCCTCTGCGTCACCCCTTCCTTGCTACTTTCTGCTAGGAACAACTTTTGTCACTCTGGACAGTTGTTTCTGCTGCTACTACTCTGCTAGTTGATGCCTCCAGTTATCCTATGATCTGCAACTACGCTCTGATACCATGTTGGAATTTCTAAGTTTAACCCATTAGAAATCCTTCCTGTACTATCTGATTTATTTCTTCCTACTTGTTTAGTTACTTAACAAGTTATTTACCATGTAGATATTAAAAATAAATACAAGTACACTATCAACACATATAGATCATCAACAGAAGGAAAACAAGCACACAAGTGACACCATTGTTTTTGGACTAATGTCCCCAGAAAAACCCAATGTGAGAAAACCGGTGCAGCTTATTCAGACAGTTTTATTATTATGCAATTTTCAGAATACAACCTGGGTGCCAGAAATGGCTCACCCAGCAAAGAATGCCCTCGGCAGTAGTACCTCTCAGTCGGAGACAGATGTTCTAGCTAAATCACCGGATGAACAATCCCACAGTAACAATACAGCTTCTGTTGCTCTGCGTCACTCTGATAGGGACTGCGTCACCCTATCCGGCTTCTCCAGCTCTAGTCTATCCCACAAAATTCTCCCAACGCTGCCTTTAGTCTCAACGTCAGCCTCTCTGGCCTAGCGTCAACCTCTCTGGCCCAGCGTCAGCCTCTCTGGGCTCTGCGTCAGCTTCTAGACCCTCTGTGTATCCCACGCTAGCCCTCTTTGGATTTGCGCAACTCCTGGTTGCCTCTGCATGGCCTCTCCCTACCTCTACATGGCCTCTCGCTGGCTCTACGTCAACCTCTCCTGATTTCTACGCTGATCCTCCCAATACTAATTCTGCCTCTCTGCTATATATTCACTGCCCCTCAGCTACAACTCCAATCACTCACTCAATTTCCTCCGATCACTCACACAATTTCCTTAACAAACCCTACCCCAGAAAATCAAGTTCTTGATCTCTCTTGGTGTATTCTCCAACTAACCCTCAAGCCTCCTCTTATACTTTTCTCGTTGGTCCACCAACGACCGAAATTAAATCTCTAATCAACGGCTAAGATTAGATTTGGCTTGATACATGACTTTTGGACCATTCTAACTCATTTTTATATTAATACCCATTAATATTTTATTTTTCCTAAGTTGAGACTTAGGAATTCCATTAAAAAAATTAATTATTTTAATATCTCCCAAACCAGTTAGATTCTGCCCAAACCATTTCTGGGTCTTGGAGATCTCATGTGCTTTAGCCTCTCCACCAATTTTCGTGGCTAGAGCACATCCGATGCTACCCCAAATCAACACATGGGTGCTCAAAGACTACTAGCGATTCACTTTTGGGATGATGGTGATATGCTTGGCACATAATGCCCAGCGGGCCCCCATAGGGGTCCCAAACTCTTGGTAGGTGTACCACGACTTGTACGATGTCGTGGCAACATTCATTCCACCACTTGGACCCTTGCAGAGGATCTACAAGCATCCTCGATTCATATGGAGATCCATGGGGCATCAATTTCTTGGGAATTGACCCAAGGAAAAACTTCGATTTCCTATAGGCTACTACGCTAGTGGGTCCCCTCCCTCTACTCCAAATTTGAGGCAATTCTAACAGTGGAATCTCCAAGAATCCCAAGCCCTAGCTCTAGGATCGAATTTTACCTAGGCATCCCCAAGGCTAGACCTCAATAGGATCACTTCAACCTTTTGAAGTAAATATTCTTGTTTGGTCCTTTCCCCTCACCTTGTCTAGGACAGGAACATCATTGGTTGTTGCATTCCATCCTCGAACCTGAGTTGGGTCCACTTGGCCCCTTTGTGGTCCCACTTATCAATAAATATTATTTGCCAAGGACCATTTGGGAATCCAAGTTTCCCAAGGATTATAAGGATCGAGAACCTTGTTTATAAGCTTATCCCTTCTCCCTCAAACCTCCAATCCTCACCTCTTACCCCTAGTGGACCAAGTCCCTTGCTTAAAGAGCAAGCAAGTTGCATTCTTCACTCCATCCTTTGGAAAGGGTTTTCAAAGTGATCCCTACACTACTAGGACTCCTCCCATTGGTGAAAGTCTGTAAAGAACAAGGAGACTTAGCTGTGGTGACAGTGGGCTAAGCCTCCACCGTTGCCCTTAACCTAGCAGTTGCCCTCTTAGGAATCCCTTTAGGTCCCCTGCTGGTTTGAGCGGTAACAAGCTTGTTGTGAAGCTATTTGGTTGAGGAAGCTATTCAATGAGCTATTTGAGCACGTGTTGGATACCACTGTGATCTTTTGCGACAACCAAAGTGGGATTCATCTTTCAAAGAATCTTGTGCTCCACGACTGCTCTAAGCACATTGATATCAGGTACCACTTTATCCGAGATATGGTACAACGGGGAGCAATAAGGCTCCATCACATCAAGACTGATGAATAGGTCGCAAATATCTTCATGAAGCCTTTGGGGAAGGTCAAACTATTAACCTTCCGAGAAAGACTTGGAGTCATGGAAAGACCCTCCCATGAGGGTCCCGCTTGAGTTGAACATTGAGCTCTGGGAGCTCCTGGGGGCTTGGGGTATTTCTTGTAGCTATGAGTGACCATAGGGTGAGTGGTTCACCTTCCCCTACAATTGCGGACACATGTATGTAGGGTGAGTGGTTCACCTTCCCCTACAATTGACATAAGCATAGGATGAGTGATTCACCGTCTCTTATGGCATATGAACAGGATGAGTAGTTCACCTTCTCCTGCTGATACCCCAGCATACATCCTACCCATGTAGTCCAAGACTCATGGGATGTACCTCTCATCTGGCCAATGAGTTGGGAATCATGGATAGGGACCATAGCACTAGTAACGGATGCATCATGTCCTACCGTACTCCCTATGTATAGGATGCATGGTGTTCAACAACTTGATTTGGGATCATCTGACGTTCTACCTCTGGAATGACTTTTGTTAGTGGAGAGTGGTAAGGTCTTTTGACTCACTCTTGATCAATTCTTCTTCATTATTACTTCATGGTTCAGCAGACCAGAGATGATAGAGATGTTACATGACGACAGGATGGCATGATGAAGGCAAATGGATTGGTAGGTGGAATTCTCCCTTGTTCAGAGGTAGTGTTAAATTTGGCAACTAGGGCCAAATTCCACCTTGGGATAGCTCATTTAATGGAGATGATAGTTACATTGGATTTATATTTTCGAGAGGTCCAAGATTGATATAAATATCATCTCATTCGAACAAGCAAAAGTGTGATTTTGAATTTATACCCTTACATGTGCAAATTGTTCAGGTTGGCTTCATCATAATATAGGCTCAAGAAGCCCAATGGATGTGTCCCTTCACCCACAATGAAGTGTATAAATACAAGATACCTCACACCTCATTTGGACATCCATCACTAATTCTTCTCTCTCTCTTCATCAGATTGGTTCGTACAGCTTGGGGCAGTCTCTCTCTCTCTCTCTCTCTCTCTCTCTCTCACGTGTGGCTAGGAGGACAGAATTCCTAGGCAAAAATTACAGGCCGAATTTCAAACAGTTTGAGCAACATTGACCAACGAGATTTTGACTGCAATTTTTGGCGCATAATTTTGATTTTCTTAGGCCAGATTAAGTGGCACAGAAATCGAGGTTTTCTAGGTTGTTTGACCTGTGTTGACCACAGACTTGTTTGACCACAAGTTGACCAAGCTGGACCAAAGCTTTTGTGACTGTTTTGAGTTAACTTTGACCATTGTTGGAGGTCGAGTTTCACTGCCTTTGACCGAGCTTCAAAGGAGGTATTTGGTTGTTGTTGTTATCATCACTGGCAGATCTCTTATTATCAGTAGCAAATCTCTTATTATTAGTAGCAAATCTATTTCAAATTTGCAGATCTCTTATTATCATTGGCAAATCTCTTATTATCAGTAGCAGATCTATTGCAGATTTGCAAATATCTTATTATCATTAGCAGATTGCTTATTATTAGTAGCAGATCTCTTATTATCAGTGGCAGATCTATTGCAGATTTGCAGATCTCTTATCATCAGTGGAAGATTTGATTATCATTGGCAAATCCCTTATCATCATTGGCAGATCCGATTATCAGTGGAAGATCTCTTATCATCACTGGTGGTCTCTTTTGCATTGGTGATAAAGCCCTTGCATCAGTATTAAATCTCTCTCACCGTTAGCAGATTTATTGGAAGCCAGTTATTTCATTTCATCATTGGCAGATCTAGTGGAGATTTCTCTCTGGCATTTCTAGAGATTCTTTCTTGCATTAATGTTTGACAGATTTCATATTATTGGCTAGATCTCTATCTTGTATTATCATTGGTGGTAGATCTCCCTTGTATCAGTTTTTGCAGATCTCATATTACAAGTTTCATCCTCTCGCACCTGGAGGATATTTACTTATTATTTGTGGCCAGATCATCCTATTGTGAAGGCGTATTGTCTTGGATTTCTAGCACGCCTCTAGAGACTTGTCTATCTCATTCGTGAAAGCTAATCTTCTTCTTGCACTTGCAATCTTCGCTGAAGGATTGAAGGATTAGTTATTCTACTTTTGTGATTAGATCTCGCACTTCAGAAGATTTGTCCTAAAGGGGTAATGTTGCTTTCATTGAGAAAACGGTTTTGTACTTTGCTTTTGTATCTCTGCTGAACATTTGATGAAGATATAATAGAAGAATATTCTTAAAAGGGTTTTTCCCATAGTGGGTTTTTTCCTTGGTCTTGGACCAAATCTGTTGTCTTACTGTTCATTTATTGTCTTCTATATGGTTATTGGTTATTGTCTGCACTTAAAGGTTGAAGATCTAACGTAATTAATTTCAAAAGTGAAAAATTTAACATGGTATCAGAGTTGTGGTGAAGATAAGCTCAAGAACAATAAGTTGAAGGCAATTATCTGTTGAAAGACATTATTTGTTGCTCAAAATACAATAGTAGATCAGTTTAGATGGCTACATCCCTCTTTAAGGACAGCGATAAATTGAAAGGGACTTCAAATTATGCTGCTTGGAAACTCGGGTTGGACACCAACTTGAATGGAGAAAATGTTCTAGGGTATGTCCAAGGAGATGTACCCTAGCCTCCTGAAAATGCCCCTATTGCTGTTAAACCAAGATACAAGAAAGGTGAGATCAAAGCCCGCAAAATTATAATTGATTCTTTGAAAGATCATCTTCTTCCCTGTATCTCTAAACCGAAGACATCCAAGGAAATGTATGACAAGGTTGTTGGCATGTTTGAAGTCCAAAATCTGAATCACATCCTTGACTTGAAGAAACAGCTCAAAGATATCAAATTGAATAAGGGAGAATCTATTCAGTGTTATTTTATAAGGATTACTGAACTCAAAGACCAAATTTTGTCTGTTCGCAAGCCCATGTCTGATGGGGAATTGGTACACAGCCCTTGATGGACTTCTTGTATCTTGGGAAGTATTCATTACTACTATCAACAATAACAATGTTCTGCCAACTTTTGATGAATTGAACGGAAGATGCAAGTAGGAAGAATCGAAGATTATTTCAAGGGGTAGAATTCAGAGAAATGAAGAAGGAGAACCATCTGCCTTCGCTACACAAGAAAAGAAGAAGAAAGGAAAGGGAAAATCTTCTACACCAAAGTCCAAACCCAAGTTTTTCAAGAAGAGCATGAGGGATGTTGAATGCTTTAACTGTCACAAGCATGGGCACTAAAGTCAAGATTGTCCAAAAAGAAGATCCTCTTATAATCAAAGGAGTAGCAGCAACTACAATAATCAGTTTGTTGATCGAGAAAGGAGGAATTATGGAGGAAGAAGCAATGCTCGTTGTCATCATGATCAAGAGCCTCATCATCAAAAGAGATACATAAATACAAGGTATGAAAATAATGTTGTTGCTTCTCAATCTGAGTACTTTTTGATTTCAGCATCGTCTAGTGCTTCTCCTCCAGATTCTTTAGACATATGGTTAGTGGATAGTGGTGCCTCTAGGCACTTCTCTGGTTATAAAGAAGTTCTCTCTAATTTGGTTGAGAGGGACATTGGATTAAATATTATCCTTCGAGATAACACTACATACCTTGTAAAAGGGTTTCGTTCAGATTCTTTTCATTTGGATCTTGGAGAAACTATTCATCTTCAAGATGTTTTATATGTACCTAGTCTAAAGAAAAATCTTATATCTATATCTGCTCTAGAAGATAAAGGAATGAAGGTGGCTTTAATAAAAGAAAGGTGTTAACCTGTCCAGAGAAAACAAACATGAAAAATGCTTTTACTTGGATCAACAGTCGAAGGGCTTTACAAGGTCAATGGGAGACCCATTAAATCTATGTCTCAAGAATGCAATTTCAATCAGAGCGAATTATGCCAACGCAGATTTGCTCATCTTCATTATAAGGCACTACCCAAAGTAAAGAAGATGGTTTATGAAATGCCAGAAATCCAATCAAAACATGATGGTGTTTGCCTTGGTTGTGAAAGTGGAAAGAAAACAAGAGGGCATTTTCCCTCATACACTACCAAAATTCATGACATCCCGCAGAGAATTCATTCAGATTTGTGTGGACCTATGCCAGTGACATCCATAGGTGGACATTTGTATTATATCACCTTTGTAGATGATTTCTCTAGAAAAACATGGATATACTTTCTAAAGCACAAAGATGAAGCCTTTGATATGTTTAAAAACTTCAAAGCATTGATTGAAAACCAAACTGGAAAGAAAATCAAAGTCTTCAAATCAGATAATGGAGGAGAATTCATTTCAAATGAATTCAGTGACTTTTGTAGAGAAGTCGGTATCAAGAAAGAGACCATTGTACCATATAATCCTAAACAGAATGGTGTGGCAGAAAGAAAGAATAGAACTATAATGGAGGTTGGTTGTGCCATGCTACATGATCAAAATGTGCCAAGGTTCATATGGGGAGAAGCTACCAACGATGTTGTATACGTACAAAACAGGACTTCTGATTGAGAATTATACGACAAGACTCCTGAAGAAGTATTCACAAGAAAGAAACATGATGTTAGTCATTTATGGATCTTAGGCTATCCTGTTTATTTTCATGTACCAAAAGAAAAGAGGAACAAGCTTGAGGCTTCAGCGGAGATGTAACATTTGATGAAGATGTAACTCTTGAAAAATTAAGAATTAGTCCTCCTTCTATCTCTTCTAAAGAAACAAATGATGACGTGGATCCATCTACTCATGAACCTAATCATGAGGACCTAGATGAACCTATTAAGCCTATGTATCCATTAGATCCTCCTCCATATAGGAAAAAGACTCTATGGCTTCGCGATACTCTACAGGATGCTGAAAAACATACTACTCCTAGGGTCACCTTTAGAGAAAGCAAGATGCCCAGTCGATTTCAAAACTATGTTGTTGCTATGAGTTCTATCATACCAAGTGAACCTCAATCATTTGAAGAAGCAGTAAGGCACCAAGTATGGAAGGATGCCATGACAGAAGAATATTAATCCATTATGCAAAATGATGTATGGGAAGTTGTTCCTAGACCTCAAGGAAAATCAGTTGTGACTTCAAAGTGGTTGTTCAAAATAAAACATGGCTTGTATGGAAGTATTAAAAAATATAAAGCAAGATTTGTGGCTCGAGGATTCTCTCAGAAAGAGGGAATTGATTATGAAGACATCTTTGCTCCTGTTGCTCGCTATATAACCATTCGCTCTATTATTGCTTTAGCTGCTAATCAAGGATGAACTCTCCATCAGATGGATGTCAAGACAACTTTTCTCCATGGTGCTCTTTAGGAGGAAGTATATGTTGAACAACCTCAAGGCTTTGAGGTACATGACAGAAGAAACCATGTATGCAGATTGAAGAAAGCACTCTATGGATTAAAACAAGCCCCCAGGACTTGGTATTCTCGCATTCACAACTACTTAGTAAAATTGGGATTCATGAGGAGCAGTGCTAATCCAAACCTCTACTTCAAAGTTGTACAAGGCATGCCTTTGATCTTGGTATTATATGTTGACGACCTGTTCTTGACAGGTAATGAACCTATTATGATCCAGTGTAAGAGGGAGCTTGCCTTTGAATTTGAAATGAAAGACCTTGGGATGATGCACTTCTTTTTGGGCCTGGAGGTCTGGCAGAGACCTAGCAGAATTATTCTCTCCGTAGGTAAGTATGTTGTAAATCTATTGGAAAGGTTTGGAATGGTAGAGTGCAAATCCATGAGCACTCCCATGGGGATGAACTTCAAGAAACTCTATGGTGATGAAGTTGGACCTGATTTATCTTATCCATCTGAGTATCGTCAGTTGATTGGACCATTGATGTTCTGAGTGAATACTCATCCTAGTATTTGCTATGTTATAAACACCTTGAGTCAATTCATGACCAAGCCTTTACATGATCATTGGTTGTTGCTAAACACGTCCTTAGATACCTACATGGGACAATTAACTTTGTGTTAGTTTTTGTAGCCACAAGCAATGTTGGCACATCTTGCCTACAGAAAACTCGGCCTCCTAAAGCTTTTGTGTCACCCTCTGCACTGGACTACGCAGTCACTATGATGTCTAGCCTCTGACTGGTCACTGATGAAGTCGTTTTGCCTTCTGCTGCTAAGAAATTCATCTCTTCGACCCTTTGGAACCTCTGCCCCGCCTCTGGATCTGGGAACGATTTTCTCTCCACCAAATTGAACTTCCCTCTCTAAAGCTACTACGCAAAGCTCTGCGCTGCCTCACTGGAATAACTCAGGCCTCTTGCTGTTGCCTCCCTGGTTCTACAAAACTTCCTTCGAATCACTATCCCTGCCCCTCACTCACTACTTCAATCTTTGGCTCTCTTTGGCAACTAACTGCTGCTACTCTAGAAATCGATCTACCAAGAAATCCAACTTCTTGAGTGTCTTCTCCATCACCACATCGAGTTACTTGAGGAAGTTCGATTTTTTTAAGTAGAGACGCAGAAAAATTCGATTTTCCAGTTCAAGTGATTCCAAAGGCAGAGGGAGCAACTCAAATTTTTCGTTAGGCATATCTCTAGCTGGACGCAAAGGTTTTTGCAATAGTTCGTTGGAGTAGAGATAGTGTCGGGGTGGAAGGGAGAAGAGCACACACAAAAGGAAAATTTCCCTCAGGGAACTTCTAGTCTCAAGAAGTTCGATTTTCCTTGTAGATTGGCAGTAGTTGTGAGCATATATTCTCACTCCAGAAGGGAGTGTGAATAGCAAAGCAACAGCTGAGCAGAAGGAAGAGGATGTTTTCGACAATTCGATGAGATGGCCACTACTGGGCTTCATGATCAGGACAGGTTGGATGGAGCTTCCAACTACGTCATCTGGAAGGCAAAGATGTCCTTCCTTCTAAATGAATATGGCCTGAAAGCCTAGATTAATGTTGTAGTGACAATTCCTCATGATGCAGATCAACAGAAAGAATACAAGAAGGAGATGGCGCAGGCAAAGCAGTTGATCTTAGATGGAGTCAGGGATCATGTTGTCTCACATATAGCTGGCAAAGACTGCCAAACAGATGTGAGATGCTCTCTCCACATTATATCAAGGTACTTCCGAGCAGCAAAGGATGTACCTAGAGGAGAAGTTGAGGCTCATCTGGATGCAGAAAGGGGAACACATAGACCCCTTCCTTACCAAGATTCAGGAGGCCCAAGACCAGCTGCCAGATGTTGGGGCAACACCTCAACCCACAGAGCTAGTGTGATTGGCACTCAATAGCGTCTCAAAGGATTCATAGGTCTTTGTGCAAAGTATATTGGGCAGAGATAGGCCACCACACTAGGATAGAATGTGGGATGATTTGCAGCAGAAGGAGTTGAGACGAAATCTGTTAAAGAGCTCCATCAGTGGCAGCAACAGCGAATTGAAGACGATGAAGAAGGAGGAGAATGTGGCCCTCACATCAAAGGGTCCCAGTCAGGGACAGGGGTAGCAGAGTAAGAAGAAGAAGGATCTGTCAAAGGTCAAGTGCTTTAGGTGTGGTGAGCTCAGTCACTACAATACCCAATGTCCTCTCAGGAAGAAGGACAAGGAGGAGAAGCAAGGCCAGCAGGAAGCTTCAACAAAGATCGATAGGCTTTCCTCCAAGTTGGAGGAAGATTTCACTATGTTCATTGATATACCTCAAGGAGTGAGGTGGGAAGATTTGGTGATGTAGCCCGAGAGAGCTACAAAGATTGGGCAAGGTCCTTGAGGAGTCGACATCATGGATCATTACCTGGCTATGGGGGCCCACAATATTCAGTAGCAGGATGGATCAGTGGTAGTTAATCCAATCAATACCAAAGTGACAATTGCATACTAGTGGCAGTCAGATGTTGGGGAACGACGTGCAGAGCCGGTAGTAGTGCGGTTGACACAGTGCAGAATCAGGAGCAACGCAGATTCTTCAATGACAGTGCAGATGCTAGTAGCAGTCAGAGACTCGGGAGACAGATGCATCATACTGATCACAGTTAATTCAGTATTTTGGATGCTTTTCAGTTGCAGATGTTGGAGTTGCAGCAGCATCAGATGAGAGGGAGTTGCAGTGCAGATGCATTGTTGGCAGCAGTATGGCAGATTCAGCAGCAGCACAGATGCAGCGTATATCAGAGTTGCGCAGTGGTTGGCAGGCAGTATGACCAAACATTAGCAGTGTGACAAGAGATGACGCAGAGATAGGGTGTTGTGGCAGGGAGTGCAACACTAGAACACATTCCTCGCTAAGAGGGAGTGTTAGTTTTTGTAGCATCAGATGTGTTCTAGCCACAAAATTTGGTGGAGAGGCTAGAATACTCGAGATCTCTAAAACCCAAAAATCGTTTCTGGAAATTCGGCCTAGAAATGACTTAATTAGATTATTAACCAATTTTTAAATATTTCCTAAGTCTAAACTTAGGGAATATGGTTAATTATTCAATATTAATTAAGTCCAAGGCAGGAATCATCTAGAAACTCACACAGATCGATCCAGAGATGATCCTAGCCATTGATTATGTTTTAATCTTGGTCGTTGGTGCTCCAACATGGGATTATAAGAGAAGGTCAATGTGGTGGTGGAGAAGACACTCGAGCAGTTCGATTTCTTGGCAGATTGATTTCCAGAGTAGCAGCAGCCAGTGGCCGGAGAGAGCCAGAGACTGAATCAGTGAGTGAGGGGCAGGGACAGTGATCCGGAGAGGCAGCAACAAGAGGACCGAGTTATCTTAGTGAGGCAGCGCAAAGCTCTGCGCAGTAGATTCAGAGAGGGCAATTCGATTTGTTGGAGAGAAAATCGTTCTTAGATTCAAAGGTCGGCCAAAGGTTCCAAAGGGCTAGAAAGACGAATTTCTCATCAACATAAGGTAGAATGACTTCATTAGAGACCAGTCATAGGCTAGATGTCATAGTCACTGCGCAATCCGGCACAGAGGGTGATTCAAAAGCTTCGGGAGGCTGAGTTTTCTGTAGGCAAGTTGTGTTGGGATTTCTTGTGGAGGAAGGGTAAATTCCCTTCAATCATTTTTCCCAGATTTTCTTGCCGTGGATTGCCAATTTCAGGCATCCAAATAGTACTCATATTTTCACTGCTACATAATAATAAAAATCCTCACTGTTGCACTGATTTTCCCAAGTTGGATTTTTTGGAGGACATTTGTCCAAAAATAATTCTCATATTTTGTGTGTGCTAGCATTTCTCAGTTTCCAACACATTATTTTCCCGCAATATTTTATTTGTGAAGGTTGCAATGTGTTTATTTCGATATTTTCCATAGCAGATAAATTGTTAAATTAATAAACAATTAGAAGAAAGAATACAAATTGCTGCAATAAGATTCCAGTATTGGAATTTTCACACTTTGGTCTTGAATAAATTGTTGGCAATATAAAGTTGTATGGTTATACGGATGTTGACTGGGCAGGCAACATTATTGATAGAAAAAGCACTTCAGGATATTGGTTCAGTTTGGGACCCGCCATGATCTCTTGGATGAGCAGGAAATAGAAATCAGTTGCTCTCAGTGCTACTGAAGTTGAGTATATTGCTGCTAGATTAGCTAGTTGTGAAGTTGTTTGGCTAAGAAAACTCTTTGGAGAGTTATTTGAGCCAAGTCCTGGATACTACAATGATATTCTGTGATAATATGAGTGGGACCTGATTGTTTGAGAATCCCATATTTCATGACAAATCCAAGCACATCGAAATCAGCAATCATTTCATTGGAGACATGGTATAGAGAGGAGCAATGAGACTCCACCATATTCAGGCTGATGAGCGGATTTTTGATACACTTACCAAAGCACTGGCGAATAAGAAATTTCTAGTCTTTAGAGATATGCTTGGTTAAGGGATGTACCTCTTCCGAGTTCGGGACCCAACTAATCAAGAACACTGAGATGTTTGCTCTTCCCCCTGGTTGAGCTCACAGGGATGAGGAATTGAGCTAGTGATCTCTTGGGGATGAGGGACCTCCAATCAGGAGTATGCCCCAGTCATGCATCTTGTTTCCCACCCATCCAGCCAATGGGTGTTGGCTACTTGAGACCGGATGGTGACCCTTACTATTCATGGTAAGTTGTATCTCGCTCAAGTTCAAAGATTTTGGTGTTCTTGAACAACATAGATGTTGGTGTTCTTGAACAACATGGATTCTTAGCCTTTGAGTTGAGCCATTGTGGATTCTTAGCCTTTGAACTGAGCTATTGTGGATTCTTAGCCTTTGAGTTGAGCTATTGCGGATTCTTAACCTTTGAGCTAAGTTATTGTGGATTCTTAGCCTATGTGCTGAGCTATTATAGTTTCTTAGTCTTATTGACTGAGTGGTATTCATTCCAGTTGGTAGCATGAGTCTCCCCGATGGTATTTGTATCAAGTTGTAGCATGTGGCTCCTTGATGTCAGGTGGAAGAATTTGGCTCCCCAATGATATTTAGGTCGGGTTGGAGTTTGAGACTCCCTAGTAATGGCTTCTTAGCCTTTATTTGGCTAAGCTTGGATTCAAGGAGGTAGCAGTAGCTCCTCTTCCATGATTATTCTTCTTTACATTCGAGAATGTTTAGCATGAATCATGATGATTTGACAAGTACAATAGTTTTGGCTTTATTGATGGAAATTGCTCCCTAGATGAGAGGGGAGTTGAATTTTTGAGCAACTAGGGAGAAATTTCCATAGAAATAACTTTATGTTGTTAACCCCTTTCACCCTTGAAGCGAATTATTTCTCAAGAGCAAATTACTTTTCACAAGAGCAAAAGTTATTTCAAAAATATTTTATAAAGCAATTAGACATGTGCAAAATAAAATCACTTAAGTGATTCAATTAGACGTATGCAAAATAAAATCACTTAAGTTATCTAATTCAAATGGATCGCTCAAAGAGCTTCCAAAACACTTAATTCGAGGAAGGGATTTTGCCTCAAAGATTTCTATATATTGAAGAGAAGTCTTCATTTGCAACACATCGAGTTCTCTCTCTCTCGGTTTGGTGATCTAGCTCTCGCATTGATGATCAAGCCCTCACATCAGTAATTTATCTCTTATTACCAATAGTAGATCTATTGTAGATTTGTAGATCTCTTATCATCATTGGCAGATCTCTTATTATCAGTAGCAGATCTATTGTAGATTTGCAGATCTCTTACTATCATTGGTA
Source organism: Pinus taeda (assembly GCA_000404065.3). Taxonomy (NCBI): domain Eukaryota; kingdom Viridiplantae; phylum Streptophyta; class Pinopsida; order Pinales; family Pinaceae; genus Pinus; species Pinus taeda. The sequence goes on from APFE030959071.1 coordinate 34,020, forward strand.
GATCTCTTATTATCAGTAGCAGATCTTTTATTATCACTAGTAGATCTATTGCATATTTGCAAATCTCTTATCATCATTGGAAGATCTCTTATTATCAGTAGCAGATCTATTGCAGATTTGCAAATCTCTTATTATCATTGGCAGAAATCTTATTATCAGCAGCAGATCTCTTATTATCAGTAGCAGATCTATTACAGATTTGCATATCCCTTATCATCATTGGCAGATCTCTTATTATCAGTAGCAGACTAAGTCACCTGACACGGGGATTCGGGATTCATGGTATCGGATTCGGACATGTTGACCCCCCGAAACAGGACACGTAGGATTCGTTATATATTATTTTATTAAATATAT
>APFE030959071.1:35269-50002 GCA_000404065.3 Pinus taeda
GGAGCCTCATGGCTAACTGTTGAAGAGGAGGGCTTGTTGCCCCATGATTTGCCCACCAAGAATAGGGCTTCTTAGCCCCCCTGTCTTTAATCACATCGTAACCTCCAAATCGACCACTGCCAGTGGAAAACTTTGCAAAGGCATCCTCCACCTCATCAAGCAATGCACTATCCTGAAAAATCCGCTTGAACGCCTCTTTCCTCCCTTGTGAGATTTCACCATCCATGTGAAGAGGGAATCTACAGGAAGGTCCACCATTCAGCCACTCATGGCTGTAGTCTTTGGGGTTCAATGAGTGAGCCAAACAATGTAAAGGTGTACAATTTTTGTCCCGTCTGCTGACAAGAATATTCTGTATAGTATCACAGAAGGCCTCTGGTGATGTCTCATACTCGGGGCACTCACTCTGTATAATAATGCTCCTCACAGACTCAATCATGGAATCCCATCCCTCATAAACCTCTCCTAGGATGGGTTTGTCTGTATTTGCAAATTGAAGCAAAGAAATGATAAAGTCCATGATCCGAATAATTAGATCTACCCTCTCCCACCAAGCATGATCTAGCACTGTGTCCTTCACTCTTTTAAAAGCTACCTAATCTGTCTTTCTCCAAAAAGACCAAAACTCATAAATAACCATGGACCCAAGAGCGGTCTTGACCTCCCTCAACCTCTTCAACATCATGAATGAAGAGGCAAACCATGTATCAGCAATCTTCAACAATAATAGATTGGTGTACTCCTTGTAGATAGTGAGGGCATTTGTATAATTTTGCACAAAGTTACAGATATGTCTTGCATCCTCAATAATGCTTCCAATCAAAAGCACATCAAAAGCAATGGATTTCAGTGCTAAGTTCAATGAATGGACAATGCAAGGTGTCCAAAACACTTGTGGATATTTAGCTTCCACAATCATGCCAGCAGCCTTCCAAACAGGTGCATTATCTGTAATGATTTGCACACAAGAACCAACACCTACATCTTCAATAACTTTAATAAATAACTCACCAATAAATTGTGCATCCTTGTATTCTCCAAGTGTATCCACTGCTTTCATGAAAACTGGACCAATCAAGGAAGACACTATGAAGTTGATAATTGGGTGTCGTGTTGGATCTGTCCATCCATCAGAAACAATGCTAACCCCAAATGTTGGCCATGACACTACAGTAGGCTCAAGCATTTTTTGCACCTCTTTTTTTGCCTTCGTCAACAATGTGGTTCTCAGCTTCTCTGACCCAGGAAGCATATACCCTGCTGGAGCCCCTTGAGTTAGAGCTCGGCGCATCTCAATAAATAGAGGTGAGCGTGCAACATTAAATGATATGAAGTTTTGATAGAAGAAGAAGGCAATGGTGAGATTAAGCTCTCCTTGTCTCTCTTTTTGGAAAATCTTGTCCATTGGACCAAGTGCAATTGCTCTTCTTTTTGTTGCTTGTCCCCCAATAGAAGTAGAACTCTCAAATGGAAATTTGGTGGTGGCTTTCCTCAAAAATGGAAGGGGGTCTTCATTCTTGAGTTTTCTTGATTTTGAAGCCACATTTTCCATACCAACAGTGGATTCTTTTTTCAATTCTTTTCTCTTTTGTAAAGAAACAGCTTTACAAGCTCCAATCCCACAACCCAGTAAAGCCAACAAATGTGCTTTCACGCAGAAATATGTGCTTTTGAAAGCAATGTGACAAAAGTTGCATCTCCATTGCACATTGCCTCCTCCCTTCCCCTTGGTGCTTGTCCCATCCTCTCTTGTGACATATTTCCACAATGGATATTTATCAATGTTGTCTCTAGGTCCTCCTCTTCCATCAACATTACTTGCATTAGACTCTGATGATATTGGGGGAGGAGGGGCATCTCCAATGGAGACATTGTTGCCCCTTCCTTTGCCCCCTAACTGTTGCCTTTGATTGAGCCATGAATATTGTAAAAGAAATGAATAAAACATGCACAAATTTGTAAACAAAAAATCATATACAAACCGTTGTAATAGAATAAGAAATGCAAAAAGATGGAGCTAAAATGCACTTACCTGGTGCTTGAATCTCCTTGTTGAACGCTCTACTCTCTTAGCTCCTTTTCCAAACCCTTCTCTCCTTGTAAACAGCTCAAACAATGCAGGCCGAAATGATAAACAACACGAATGAAATGAAGAAATGCGGCCTTTTTTAACCCGCAGCAGTCACTTTTCTGGGATACGAATCTTGGAATCGTGACATGCTGGCCAAAATCGGGATTCGTTTAGGATTTGACGAATCCTAATAGGATTCGAAGAATCCGAGTTTAGGATTCGATTTTTGGGCGAATTATACAGGACACGCAAGATTCTGGTTCGTCGGGCCATATGGATGAATCCGATTACTTAGGTAGCAGATCTCTTATTATTGGTAGCAGATCTATTGCAGATTTGCAGATCTTTTATTATCATTGGCAGATCTCTTATTATCAGTAGTACATATCTTATTATCAGTAGCAGATCTATTGCAGATTTGCAGATCTCCTATCATCAGTGCAAGATATGATTATCAGTGGCAGATCACTTATCATCATTGGCAGATTTGATTATCAGTGGTAGATCTCTTACCATCACTGTTGATCTCTTTCGCATTAGTGATAAAGCACTTGCCTCGTAATTTTATCTCTCTCACTATTAGTAGATTTATTGAAATCACGTTATTTCGTTTCATCAGTAGCAGATTTAGTGGAGATTTCTCTTGCATTTCTAGATATTTCTGTAGATTTCGTTTTTACAATATTGTTTGACAGATTTTGTATTATTGGCTAGATGTCTATCTTGTATTATCATTGGTGGCAGATCTCCCTTATATCAGTTTTTGCAGATCTCATATTACAAGTCTCATCCTATCGCACCTGGAGAATATTTACTTATTATTTGTGGCCAAATCATCTTATTGTGAAGGTGTAATGTCTTGGATTTCTAGCACGCATATGGAGACTTGTCTATCTCATTCGTGAAAGCTAATCTTCTTCTTGCACTTGCAATCTTTGTTGAAGGGTTGAAGGATCTATTATTCTACATTTGATCAGATCTCACACTTCAGAAGCTCTGTCTTAAAGGGGTAATGCTATTGTCATTGAGAAAAGAGTATTGTACCCTACTTATGTATCTTTGTTGAACATTGGATGAAGAGCTAATAGAAGAATATTCTTAAAGGGTTTTCCCCACAGTGGGGTTCCCTGGTCTTGGACCAAATCTGTTGTCTTACTGTTCATCGATTGTCTTCTATATCGTTATTGGCTACTGTCTGCACTTAAAGGTTGACGATCTAAGATAATCAATTTCAAAATTGCAAAATTTAACAAACTTCAGTAATAAGAGGGTAGCCTCCAAGCCCTAAGATAGTGATGATGGAGCAGCCATATCAACACTAGTGGGCAGTTTGTTGAAGACCCTACGTGCTGGTGTCTTTGAGGAGCAAATAACAGTTAGTGGGTAGTTTAAAGACCTCAAGTACACTGAGCCTTGGAGCAATGAAGGCACTGTTAGGAGGTAGATTTGATGGATCCCTAGTTCAGGGATTTGGTGTGGCAAGTCACTGATAAGAGAGCAGATCCAAAAGATCCTATGTACAGACATCTTGGTTGATAGAGCAAGAGGGTTGTTAGTGCGCAGATCAGTGAGCCAAAGTTCAGTCATCTTGGAGCAACCAAGTGTGGTTGATAGTGGCAGATTGGACAGTTAGAGATGCAGTTGCAGTGATCAGCAAATGGGGAGGCAAAGCACCCACCAAATGTGTTCAAGGTACGTGGACTAAAAGGGTTAGGTAGAGAGCACCTTCAACAAGTAGGTCAAGTGTACTTTCTTCACGGAAGATTGGTGGTCATAGTTGTTGACACCAAGCTCTATGGCACCATTTTTCTGTGGCTCATGCTAGTTTTGTGGCACCATTTCTTTGTGGCTCATGCAAAGTATGTGGTATATCCTATGCAAAGTTTGTGCTATGCTAACTCTGTGGTCTCTCTCGTATGCGAAGTCTGCAATGTCTGTGATCTGTACAAAGTTTTGTGACCCGTCTTTATGCAAAGTTCTTAGGCTCTTTTGTTGGAATCACAATTGTCGTTACACCAAAACCCACACGTGTTAGTAAAAGGACGCATCGCCAGAGTTACAGATCCATGAGAGGCAATTAAGCACATGTCACGAAACACACGGGGAGCGTTGGTTTATCAAATGTCTAACAATCTCCCCCCCAACGCAAGCCTAGTGTGACTAGAACTCGAGACCTATGGCTCTGACACCACTTGTTTGAATCATGATTGTCTTTACACCAAAACCCGCAAGTGTTAGTAAATGGACTCATCACCAGAGTTAATGGATCCACGAGAGGCGGTTAAGCACATGTCACAAAACACACGGGGAGTGTTGGTTTATCCAATGTCCAACATCTTCATGCCTAGAAATATGGGAAGTTCTAATTCTGTCATTTGAAATTCAAAAGCTGAGGAAGAGGCACTCTTGGAGACCAAATTTTAGTTTGTCTTGGCATTGTTGGCCCTCGATTTTGGTCTATTTTTGCTTGAGTAAACTTACTTAGTCCATATATTTTCTATCTATTTTCCACTATATCTATCCCATTTTAATATATTTCATGTATATTTAGGTATTTAATTTTAATTTTGCAAATTCTAAAGTTTTTATGAAAATTTGATTCCAAGTGCAAATTTTGACAGATTCAGAAATTCTCGTAATAGCTATGTGGATACAATGTTTGCAGGAAACTTGGGCTCGAGTTAGATGCATGGATGGACAGCTTGGGAACTAGGACTGAGCTAATTGCACTTGGTTCGGTCAAAACAAGCTTTATTAGGCCCATTCAAGGCTGGTCAACCATGACTAGTCACCCAGAAAATCCCTAGGAAATAAGGCAGTTTTGAGATTTTATGGAATTGACAATATTTCTTGGGATGGATTGGATGAGTTTGACTTAGATAGGTGAATATGAGTAGATATAATTGTTAGAGAGATTATAGATCAGTTTTTTTCACAAAACTTCTATTTAAAGCCAAGACTTTGATGGCTTATGTATGTAACTCTTGTATAATTTTATGTTGAGACATTTTGGAGTTTGAAACTAATTTGAAGAACATGTTCTACTTCTATTTTGTTGTTCAATAATGTGGATGAGTGACTGAAGTTTCAACTTCTGATATCAACCTTCAAGTGTGTAAAGCAAGGGTGGAGGGCCCCCACTCCAAGCTAAATACACTTCTTTGTTAAACTAGTTTAATTTTCCATAATCTGGTTATCTTAGAACTTGTTTATGTGCTTTGCTTCAAATTTGTTTATGGTTGATGTGTGATGATTTATTTTATTGAATCTTAGTTTGTTCATCACTTTAGTAAGATGGAATAAAAAAGTGTTCAAGTTGAACTCTCCTTCTGTTAAATTGGTGGATTAAAACTAGTTTTTTTCCTTGGTTACATGCAAGCAGTTTTTCTTATATATTTCAGTTTTCAATTGATAACATAATGGTGAATGAATTATGATGGAAAATGCCAAAGGTATCTTAAGTTAAGAGCCTTCTTCATTGATGATTTGTCCATCTTGAGCTATTAAGAATTCAAGGTTTCTAATTTTTGTTCATCAAGTAATAATTGAGGAAGAATTGGACCCCTTAAGTTAATAGTCATATCAGCTTTCCTTCATTGCAAAGTGAATTGGAAATTGTTAATGTAGGCTTATATTTGTAATATGCACTTCTTTAGTTCTTGAAAACTTGTCTTCCAAGCTTGATTATACCTGATATCCATTTATTGTGGATTTCCTCCAAGTTTTACAAACCCGAATTGATAAAGAATACTTGTGCTAATTTGTGTGAATAAATTAGCTCAACAGGCATATTAAAAAGATTGACTCAACACTTGTGGAAGGGTATCTTGATGCCTAGTCTATGTTTTCACTGGAATATATTGATGTAAAAAAACTGAAGAATTGAACTCTCTCTCTCATAAGGAAATATTTGTTGGGTTTTCCCCTTGTGGGTTTTTCCCTACCCAGTGGCCTAAATTTTTGGTGCCTCTTCTTTTGTTGTTTCTCAGTGATCTTTACTGCTCTTCTGATTTCAATGGTTGAAATGTTTCTAGTATAACTGCTTAATGATTGGAATGCTCTAGAGTCTAAAGAAGTCAAATTGTATCATTAGAAGAAGTTATCAATCTGAAAAAATTGTCAAGTCTTGCTTGCACTAAAAAATCAACAAAAATCAAAACTCAACAAGCATAAACTTGGCCCTAAAAATTCCTGAAAACTCGGTGACCTGTTAAGTTCAGAGAAACTATGAAGAATCAGGAGAAATCGGAGTATTGTGACAGTGCTATAGACCTATGTTACTGTTTCCACAAGGTCTTGAAGTTGGATTCGCAGATCCCCATTTTGGATACAAATACAGATCCACGTAGGATCCGCCACGCAAATTGATCCTTCAAATCAGGAAACAGATCCCATGCTACTGAAACAGATCCTATGTCAACTAGCTCTCACATGCCAAATACCAAGCAAATTAAAACAGTGTGAAACACGCATATGGATTTCCAAATGAATTAATTAATTGATTGAGCAACAATACTCAATAATAATACAGAGATATTTACAAAGATAGAAACATCAAGTTTCTATGTAAATAATCAGTTTCATCTAAGAAACTGCTAAACGAATAAAATTAGCAACAGCTAAAAGAATGAACATTAAACTAAAATAGTATTATTCTAATACCCTCCCTTAATGCTCAATCTACTTACAACACCAATAGACCCCCTGAATTTTACAAACTTATCATGACCAAGAGGCTTGGTGAAGATGTCTGCAGGCTGCTCTGTTGTGGGAACATCTCTCAACTGAACGGATCCGTCTTCAACAAGCTGGCGAATGTAGTGGCAATGAGTTTCCACATGTTTTGTTCGTTCATGAAAGACGGGATTTTTGGCAAGTTTGAGCACTCCCTGATTATCACAAAACAAGGAAGTAGGACCTGTCTGGGAAGCATGCATATTTGCAAGCATACGCCGAAGCCAAACTGCCTCACAGGATGCCTTAACTGCTCCTCGATACTCTGCTTCGGTTGAGGAGAGAGCCACGGCTTGCTGCTTCTTACTAGTCCAGGTGACAGCACCAGATCCTAGACTAAACACATACCCAGCTGTAGATTTACGATCATCAACTGAACCAGCCCAGTCACAATCTGTGTAACCACTGAGTATAGGATCAAAACTGCGAGTGTATAGGAGTCCATAATCAGAAATGCCACGCACATATTGTAGTACACGCTTGGCTGCTATCCAATGATCAGCTTTAGGAGCAGACATGAAGCGGGAAATGTAGCTCACTGCAAAACTGATGTCTGGTCTGGTGGCAGTAAGGTAGATGAGACTGCCTACTAATTGCCTGAATAAAGTTTCATCCACAGGAAGAGAGGATGACTGAGCTGAGAGTTTGAACCCTGGTTCCATAGGAGTCGTGGATGGCTTGCAATCCTGCATTCTGAACCTGTCCACAAGATTTTTGGCATACTTGGACTGAGAGAGAAAGATGTGATTCTCAGTCTCCCAAACTTCAATCCCCAGACAGTAGTGAAGAAGTCCCAAGTCTGTCATATCAAAGGTTCTCCATAAGTCTTGTTTGATCCCATGGATCAAATGTGCAGAGCTGCCAGCAATGATAAGGTCATCTACATAGACAACCACAAACAAGATATAATCACCAGTATGCTTGATATATAGATTTGCATCAGATGGGCTCCGCTGAAAGCCATGATCTGTCAGGTATTGATCAATTTTCATGTACCAAGCCCGAGGAGCTTGTTTCAATCCATAGAGAGCTTTAGCTAATCTACACACTTTCTGTTCTGGACCGGCAATCTTAAATCCTGGAGGCTGTGTCATGTAGACTTCTTCCTGTAAGTCACCATTTAGGAAAGCACTTTTTACATCCATCTGATGAACTTTCCATTTAAACTGAGCTGCTAGGGCAAGGACAAGCCGTATGGTACTCATTTTGGCTGTAGGAGCAAAAGTCTCCTCAGAGTCAATGACTTCCTTCTGTGAGAATCCTCGAGCCACAAGACGAGCTTTATACTTGTCTAGAGTTCCATTGGCTTTATTCACTTTATATACCCATTTGCAGCTAATGGGCCTTTTCCCTTCAGGAAGATCAGAAAGGGTCCATGTGTGATTTTTCTGAAGACTTTGGAATTCAGTTTCCATAGCCTGTTCCCACTCAGATATACCCTTAGCCTCTGAGTAAGTTTGAGGCTCAAAGATACTATGCAGATTAGCCATAAGAGCAAAGTTTACTGTAGACTGTTGTTTGCTCTTATGTCTAGAAGTTCGTCCTTCAAGGAGTTCATCATCCCTGAGATCACCAATGGTTTTAGCCCACCATTTTGGCCGAGAAGTAGAGGAACCAATATCAGGAGGAGATGGAGAAGGTTCAGAAACAATAGGAGCAGCAAGAGAAGGATTATTTTTCGGAGGAAGTTCAGGTAGTGTATAATCAAACACTGATGCTGCATCATCCCTCCCATCAGGTGGACTTACTGGAAGAAGAACACTGTGTGGCTGATCCTTAGACCATTGCTCAGAAGAAGAAGACTGAAAGAAGCCTTTGTCTTCATCAAATACCACATCCCGACTGAAGCTAAGACGACCCGTGGCTATATCTAATAGTCTGTAAGGCTTGTGATGATCACTGTACCCTGTCATCATGAGTTTCTGGCTTTTGGAATCCAACTTAGAGCGCTTAGCAGCTGGAATCCAAACATATGCAATTGAGCCAAAAACTTTGAGGTGACTGATCTTCGGCTTACGGCCAGACCAAACCTCTTCGAGAGTCTTCCCTTTAACAGCCTGAGTAGGTGATCGGTTAAGAAGATAAACAGCAGTAAAGACTGCTTCAGCCCAGAATTTGTTTGGAACATTCTTGTGTTGTAACATGGAGCGACCCAGTTCAACAACCGTGCGGTTGCGGCGTTCAACAACACTGTTCTATTGAGGAGTGTACGGAGTAGTGAACTGGCGTTTTATGCCATGAGTATCACAAAAGTTGGAAAAAGCAGAAGAACAAAATTCCCCCCCGTTATTTGTCCTAAGAGTCATGATATTACAGCCAGACTCTTTTTCAACTAAGGTTTTAAACTTCTGAAAGATACTAAATGCATCAGATTTATATTTGAGAAAATATACCCACATCTTTCTACTGAAATCGTCGACAATAAGCAAAAAATATTTGCAAGCAGTGATAGAAGATGTATTCATAGGACCACAAATATCAACATGAATTAACTGGAGTACCTTAGATGCGCGCCAAGATTATCCATTCGTGAATGAAGACCGATGTTGTTTGCCAGATTGACAAGTGCCGCATACGCCCAACTGTTGAGTCTAAATGTCAAGTAATCCTGACACAAGTCCGTCCCGAGAAAGCTGAGAGAGATACTGCATGTTTAGGTGCCCATATCGCTTATGCCATAGAATGCTGATGGGAGAAACATGAGCTGCTAGAGCCACTTCTGGAAAATCACCAGTGTCAAGAAGCCTGTATAAACCATGATCTTCTAGGCCAACAGCAACTGTAAGACTAGTCTCCCTGTCGATAATAGAGCATTTGTGCACACTGAATACTACATCAAGTTGAGGAGAGTTCCTCATAATCTGACTGACAGACAGCAGATTAATTTCCATCTCAGGAACATAGTACACATTCAGGAAGATGAGTGTGCGTCCACCAGACTGGATTTGAACTTTACCTCTGCCATCTACTGTGTATTTTTCACCTCCGCCAAATACCACAGAATCACTGAAAGGTGAGAACTCAATAAACCAGTCACGCCTGTGAGAGAAATGGCGTGACGCACCAGAGTCAATGTACCAGGCAGATGATGGAATATGATCTGAAGACCTTTTAGCCATAAAAGCGTAAAAGGCAGAATCTGTCTGCTCGAAATGTTCTGCAACATTTGCTGTCTGATGAAGCCCTCCCTGTTTCTTCTGTTCAGAAGCAATTCTCTGTCGGCAATCTTTCTTCATGTGGCCGAACTTGTGACAGTAATTACACTGCACATTTTTCTTCCTAGCAGGATCAAAAGACTGAGAAGAACCTTTCTGCTAAAAGGACTGAGATGACTGATATTTGGCAGCAAAAGCATTTTCTGAGGAGGCTGATGCTGCACCACTACCAAACTGTTGTTTCCAACGATCCTGCTGCATGAGTTTGGTGCATAACTCCGGAAACTTTAGATCAACATTAGTGGCAGTAATGTTTAGTGTTTCTATGAAGTGCTCATAAGATTGTGGTAGACTTTTCAGAGTGATGACTACCATATCTTCTTCCTCCATGGTGCGAACAATGGCTTCGAGCTGATCTCGAATGTCTTTAATCTTTTTGAGATGTTCCTGTAAAGACATATGTTCGTCCATCATGATGGAGAACAACTGATTTTTGAGAAAGAAAGCTCTGCTCTTGTCGGATGTCTCGTGTAGTTCCTTCAACTGTTGCCAAATCTCAGCAGCTGTCTTGCCAGAAGGAATCTGTGGTAAATGATCATCAGTGACAGAGAGCTTGAGGAGCATAACTGCCTCTCGATTTCAATCATCAAACTTATCTTGATCGGTGCCAGCTGTACCAGGACGGAGCTCTTTGTTGAGAACGCGCTGGTCAAGACGCCTATATTCAAAAATGGTCAACATTCTCTGTTTCCAGATGTTATAGTTTGTGCCATTAAAGCGTTGACTACCTTCCAGCATTAGATTGGTTAATGAAGCCATATGTTTGTTTCCCAAGAAAGTAATAATGAGATCTGACTGATTTGAACAGAATCTGACAGATGTTGGTATATATAAAAATAACCCGAAATTGTTCTTTTAGAAAGAAATACCAAATGTTGCTTCTACCACACAGGATCGAACTTGAGAAGCACAGTTTTACTTGAAATAATCACTGAAAATTTTCTGAGTTTGTGCTACCACTTCTGAATAATGGCCACAAAACTAATATCTCATTGTTTGATAGCTGCCCAACTGTACATTCTTTTTTAAAAATTCCACAGCACTATAAAGAAATACTACTATGCACCATAAAAATCTGGAAACGAGGCTCGGCCTAAATACCCAGATTTCTGAAAGTGGCTCTCTTACTTACTGCTGAAAACTGATCCGAGTGTAATAAGAACAACTCAGCCAATAAATAAACCACAGTGTAATGGCACTAACCTTGGTATCCACGATGGATTTGTGGCAGCTCCGTTGACCTTTGCCGCAGAGAAAATATACGCAAGTATACGCAGTCCCAACGATGCTGTCACGCGGGTGACCCTGGTATCTTATACGGATTAAGGATAAAGTATACGCAGTTGGAATATATACTCACATTACGTATATATCACAAATAGTGATCCACTGTATACGGGTCACTGTAACAGAGCGACGTTACATATATATCACAAATATTGATCCACTGTATACGTGTTACTGTAACAGAGCAACGTTACGTATATATCACAAATAGCGACAGCAATGAAATAATTTGGGTTTCTCTGATATCGAAGAGTCACGGGTAATAGTTTCGAATTGGTTATTGCCGCCGTCTTTTTACCAAGTCCGAGCCCAGATGCTTACAAGCCTCGTGAATTCAAATGCACGCAAATACACGCCTCCTCCGCCTCATACAAAAACAGTGCCACGATCTCACAGATGATAGCAGCAGCAGCAGCAGCGTCAGCGATCTTGAATGGCGCATCCACGACTTAATCCGCAGCTTCAGGAGGCTTTGAAGGAGTTTTCTCCGCAGCTCACAACAAAGAATTTTGATGGCAAATACGACAAAAATGGCATACGTTGTGTGCAAATGCGCGAGTGGTTTGACTACCAGAATCACATTTTCATACCCTGGGCAAACTGAATCGATTCCAACATCGATACCAGCAAAACGGAAGTGGCGGAAAGCGTTGTGAGAGCTATGAGATCCCCAGCGCTACACAGATTGTAGCCACGAAAAAAAATTTAAACCAGCTGAAGAATTCTTTCGAAGGATCCATTTCTGTATCGAGATAGACGACTGTAAGCTTTTATCACAGTGAGCAGAGCCGAAGCTAAGACTCAGTGAAGGCTATCTGGCTTACAGAGGGCTCGACCTTAGAAAGGAATGACAGAAAGAACTCAAGAGATTAGAATACAGAGAGAATAACTTCTCAATAAATCTCTTTTTCTGGCTCTGATACCATAAAACAGTGCGAAACACGCATATGGATTTCCAAATGAAGTAATGAATTGATTGAGCAACAATACTCAATAATAATACAGAGATATTTACAAAGATAGAAACATCAAGTTTCTATGTAAAGAATCAGTTTCATCTAAGAAATTGCTAAAAGAATAAAATTAGCAACAGCTAAAAGAATGAGCATTAAACTCAAATAGTATTATTCTAATATTCTCTGTGAAATCTCACAATAAACGCTCCTAGCTTCTCGAAAAACCCCTCGCTAAATAGATTATCCCAAGAGCTAGCTGCCAAAATATTTGCATAACTTTCCCTGTTGTCTTTGAAGGCCTCACATTCTAAAATGAAATGCTTTTGTGTTTCCACTTTTCCGAAAAAACTAAAAATACATACTCTTTCCTCCCACACTTCTTTTGGCAATTTCCAACACCCTATTTCACAATGGAGTTGATGAGAATTAATCCTTAATTGAGCAATAAGAATTTTGGCTCTCCAAGAAATATTGGCCCCTATGTACGCTTTTTGTTGATGATTATGAATGGGATTAAACTCTTCAATATAGTACTTCTTCTCAGTGTTGCAAAAATCGCGCTTTTTTGACTCAGCCGATATTATCGCCTGATGTTTACAAAGTTTTTTTTTTCAAAAAACTCTGTGAAAAAATCACGACTTTCTCCAAAAAATCGCGATTCGAACGGAAAAAATCACGACCCTCCCAGACAGCGCATTTTATAAGAAAACTGATGAGTTTTATTTCTCATTTTTAACAGACAGCGGACTTGTTTGAGAGCTTAGGAGGAGAGGAAGGCGTCTACTAGGGCAGAGGAGGAGAAAAACGAGAGATTTTAGCATCCCAAGCAAGAAAACTTCGTGTTTTGACCAAATTTCTTCGACAAACTGTGGTTTCCAGATATGGGCACCAAATTTGGCCATTTTGTTTTGATTTTTTTCTTGTTTTTGCTTGGGTTTCTATAACCCATTGATTATCAATGATTTTTGAGTGGATTTGATGGTGTTTTTTCTTCATTCTTGTTGCAGAAAGTGGAGAGGGTTCATTTTGGTCAAAAATGCAAAAACTTAATTGTTAGATTTACTAGTTTAATTTTTTCTTGTGCTCTATTTTTTTGCATCATTTTTTATTGGGTTTGAATGTGCATTTTTTCCATTATTGTTAGATTGAGTTGAATTTTTTTTTCTTTGTCAAAAATTCAATGTGTTGTGTCATGTATGTAATTTTTTTTTTAACCTACAATTCTTATTGTGCCATAGGTTCAACTTCAAACTTCATCCTACATTAAAACTCAAGAGTTCAACCAAGTTACAAACATGCAAAGGAAATTAGACCCTCTATGGGAATTTGGTGAACTTGATAGAGGGTCTGATAGAATAAACGTGTCTTGCAAGTTGTGTGGGCAGCATATGTCAGGGGGGGTTTATAGATTGAAGTATCACCTTGCACAAATCCCTAGATGTGATGTAGGGCCTTGCACCAATACAAATGCGGAAATCATCCGAAGAGCCATGAGATCATTGAAAGAATTAGAACAAGACAAAGTGACCAAAGCAGATCTGAAGAAGCAACTAGCAGGGAGTGTGTTAGGATGTGAATATGGAAGTGGAATTGGTTCTACTTCAGCATCAATGTCTATAACCAACCCTGTAGCTACCTCATCATTTTTTGTTCCTAGAACCACGGCTAGTTCACAACCATTTATCACTTCAATGCTTAAAAAAAGGAGAAAGAACATGCTGACAAGTTGTTGGGCAAGTTTTTCCTTTGGAGTGATATTCCTTTCAGCATTGCAAGGAATAATCCATTTTTCCATCCTTTTGTTGATGTTATTGCAATTGTTGGCCCAGGGTACAAAATCCCTTGTTATGATGACTTTAGAGGCCGCATTCTTCAAGATGAAAAGGTTGACTGCACCAAAAGATTGGAGGAGTTTAGGGCATCATGGGCACAAACAGGATGCACTGTGATGTCAGATGGTTGGACCAACCAAAAAGGGAGAACCCTTGTAAACTTCTTAGTTAATTGTCCCAAGGGGGCAATGTTTATGAAATCTGTTGATGCATCTTCACATATCAAAGATGCAAAATTATTATGTGATTTGCTGGATGTGTTTATTTTGAAGGTGGGTGCAGAACATGTTGTCCAAGTCATAACGAACAATGCTACAAATTATGTTGTTGCTGGAAAGATGCTTATAGAAAGACATCCTACTTTATTTGGACACCTTGTGCTGCACATTGTATTGATTTGATGTTGGAAGACATAGCAAAAATCTCATTTGTCAATGATATTGTTGACTCATCAAAAAGCAATATAAAATTTATATATAATCATGCATATATGCTTAGCTTGATGAGAAAATTCATCAACAACAAGGAGTTGGTGCGCCCCACCATTACACGATTTGCCACCAGTTTCATATCTCTTCAATCCCTCTTGAATTCTATGTGGGATGTGAAGAGAATGTTTCTTTCAGATGAGTGGCGTG
>APFE030959073.1:0-24196 GCA_000404065.3 Pinus taeda
GTGTTTGACTGCCTTAATGTAATCGCTAAAGAGAGAAGGCTAAAAGTAACCATCACGCATGATTTTGTGGGAAGTGGCCATTCCAAAAATATGACCACCACAAGCGCCACTATGACAAGAATTGAGCACTTTCTCAGTTTTAGCATGCATGAGACAATGGTGAAATATAGTGTCAACACCATGACGATAAAGGTCATCGCTTATGATAAGGTAGCAAGGGGCTTGGTGTCGAATATGACATCGATCATTATGAGTGAGATGGAGGGAAAATTTTTGGGTTCGGAAATAAAGATGTCACCATACCATGGGTTGTCAGAGGATATGGAAAATAATTGTTCATCTAAAATATCATCATTTACTGGTTGATATTGCGTTCCTATAGGAAAGTTGGATATGAATTCAGCGAGAGCTAATACTTTCCTATTTTTAGGGATTACAAATTCCAAGTCACATTCTTCGAGGATGACTATCCATCGAGCATACTTCCCATTTATGATCCCTTGACTCAATAAGAAGGCCATTGAGTTTGAATTTGTAATGACCTTGGTGACACATGCGAGGATATAATGACGAAGTTTCTAGATCGGGAACATAATAACCATAGCCAACTTATCCTCATGTGAATAGGAAATAGGGGGTCCACTAATATTATTTCTCACATTATAAATGACATGTTCATTTATGGCCTTGTTTTCTTGTAATAAGAGCCTAGTGACTGCATAGGTGGAGGTCGAGATGTACAATATGAAATCATTCTCAAAATTAAGTAGGCTAATCAAAGGAGTGGAAGTGAGAGCGTGTTTAAGGGCATCAAAATACTATTGAGCTTATTCATCCCAAATGAATGAAATGTTAGATTGCAGGACTCTAAGAAACCCTTTAGCAGTGGTGGTATAATCAGGAACATATATACTAAAAAAAATTGGCTTTTCCTTGGAGGCTCTGCAACCAGAAAAGGTTGTAAGGAGGAGGAAGTTTAAGAATGGCTTGAAATTTAAGAGGGTTCATTGATATCCCGACTTTGGACACAATGAGGCCCAAAATTAGACCAACAGGAACGCAAAAGACACACTTAAGAAGATTAAGGTGAATGTTATACTTCCAACATCATAGGAAGATGGTACATAAATCATCAAGGTGTTGCAACCGAAGCTTGGAACAAGCAGTGAGATCATCGAGATATAAAAGGATAATGTGAGCCAAGTCATGAAAAAAATAAGACATGGAGCATTGAAAAATGGCCCCAACATTGTTTAGACTGAAAGGCATGACCTTATAAGTGAAATTTCCCCATAGACTAGTAAATGAAGTTTTATGTTGATCTCCAAAGCAGATACTAATCTAGTTGTACCCAAAGAAGCCACCCATAAAGGAGAGAACCTCATGCTCTGCACACTTGTCGATGATTTGGTTAATGAAAGGTGTGGGGAAATTATATCTTGGACAAGATTTTTTCATATCATGAAGTTCCATATAGAAACAAAATTTGCCTTGTTTCTTCAAAATGGGAACAGGTTTGGAGATCCAAGAAGTATACTCCATAGGGTAGATGAATCTGGCCTTCTTGAGCTTATCTATTTTAGCCTTAATGGCATCATGTTAGTAAGGATGGATATGTCGTTTCTTCTGATAGACAAGAATGAAATCTTACCAAGTGTCAATATGATGTTCAACAATGATTGGATCAATTATGGGCATCTCAGAGTAAGAAAAAGTCAAAATATCATGGAATTATTTGAATAACTTAGTGCAAGCCTCAATTTATTCCAGGGTGCACTATGCCCCCAATGTGATGTTTTTTTCAACACCAAGTTTTTTCGAGATTTTAATCTTAATGGTGGGTGAAATGTTTATCATGTTACCTTCTTCGAAAGAATCTAGTGCAGGAATACGATTTTTAAAGCAATCTACTTGACCATGGATAACATCTTTTGACTCCATTGTCTATTGATCATGTGATTGTTGCAGAAGGAAATATGCATGATGGTGCATATTGACAGAAAGATAATTAGGAGTGGTCACGGCTTCCATATTGTCTTCATCAAAATGAAATATGGGGGGATGGGAGGAAGATGTATCATTTGATGATGATGAATTACCTGGGGCATCACCATGGGAGACAAGGTTAAAATGTGCATAGTAAAAAATAGTGGACAAATGACTAGTGGATGTATAATCCACCGATGTTGAGACCGAAGTGTCTTAAGAGGATGGTTCTAAAGAAGCACAATCATAAATTCCCAGGGATTTTGAATAATTCGATCCAATAGATGATGATAGGTAAAGGATGGATGTGGAGTTATCCATCATTTCAACATCAAGAGGAGGGATCATGATGGTGGGTTGAGAAGCCTCTTATCTAGGTGAAGAATTGTTACCAAGATCTGTAGGTAGAGAAGGAGGAGGGCCATTATGAGTAGTATCTAGTTCACAAGAACATGAAGTGTGTCATGAAATATGTTGAAATTAGGAAAATAATGAGACTAATATCCATATGCATCGCACAAAGCGCAAGGATGGTTCATGCATAATGATTTATTGTTATTGGTAGATTCAGGTAATGTGACTTATACCTTAGGAACATTAAGGTTGGGTTGAATGCTGGATGCTCTTAATATGAGGAAGATCATGGAAATTTTTATTGGCATGGCCATGAACATCACACAAAGCACATGGATGGTTAGGCTTCAATGGTTTATTAAGAGTGGTTGTCGCTTGGGTTTCCTTGTCCTTGCCCCCTTTCTTTTGGATTTCCCCCCTCACTAGATGGTTTTGCAATAAGAGTGACTTCATGTTGAGGTTGTTGTGGAAATAAATAAAAGGAAGGGTTGGTAGCAATGCGTTGTACTAGAGTCAAAGCCATGTAAGGTTTGATTTGGTCAGAAGTAAGGCTTGTAGGAGGATCGATATACCTAGTTGGGATCCCCAAAGTCATGTTAGGAAGGCTCAACATATCCATTAGAGGAGTAGAAAACATTGTTAGTAGTGGGAATACGAAAGGTATATTACCAAAGGGATAGTTACCTAGAGGAGATTCTTTTGAGGGAGGATGGCTCGAAGGAAATCCTCTTGAAGGAAAATGGCCTAGAGGAATTATTCCTAAAGGATCAGTTGAGTCTTGAGTAGCAGATTACTGGGAAGATGGATGTTGGTAAGATGTACTAGACTTCTTGTTGGCAGTATGTGATGCTTGAAGCATGCAAAATCTTGAAGATCTAGGCTCACTAGGAAGATGCGGTGGGCCATAATAATCCCCATGTAGCATGGAATATTTATAAACTATAGGGGAAACATCAATGAAGGTAGGTGTGGCTTGTTTCCCACCATTGATGAAATGACATAAATTTTGAGGAGATATTTGGAATTGAGGGTCATAGTAAGTTAGTTGATCAATGGCGACTATATTTCCATATTAAGGAAAGCTAATCTTACAAAAGAGAGAGGATGCAACCACTTTCATAGCATACTATGACCAAGAAATAGGTTATAATCAAGAGGGGAATCGATAAGTTCAATATAAATCATGAACTACTTGCCAACAATGGCTATAGATAAATTCAGATATAAACTGAGAGGATACAAGGGGTGACCGTCCCATGCACGAAGAGTGATGGTTGATGGTGAAAAGTCAGGGAACCAAGTTGCTTCTAGAAACTATCATACATCAAAGAGTGGATGCACCTTCATCAAATATACATCATGGAATAACGATGTCTTTTATGGAGACTGATATCTGATGAGAAATGGAAGAGTGAAGAGAAGGATGATCCTATTTATCAACATCAAATATGATCACACAACCATCAGAAGGATCCACAACATCCAAAGTAGATAGTAGAGTTTTCCCTTGTGATGGGCACATTTGGAGGACTTCCAGAGTTGACATGGTGGTAGGAGACTGTGCCAAGTCATCTACTATACTATAAGTGTGGATGAATTGAGAACTGGTAGCATTTTGATGTAATAGTCCTTTGGTGATCTTAGGTTAAACTTCTACCTTACGCTAAGGGATTTGTATGGTAACTTTTGGTGAAGAAAGGGGCTCAGTGGAAACTTTAGGTCGAGAATAGGTTTCTAACTTGTCAAGAGGATTGTCATATTGGCGCGAGCAACTCTGGAAGTTGATATCTTCGAAATTCATCATGAGAATATGATAAGAGCCATTCCTAGGTTGTGAAGGTGGAGGATTGTGACCAGATTGGGTGACCACATATGCTTGGTGAGGGAATAGGTTGGTAAGTATGATTGACTGTGTAGAGGTAGGGATGGTTAGATGTATAGGCTATTTCTCCCTAGAGGTATCTTTCTGGTCTTCCCATGCTTTGTGCATTTGAGGGAGAAGGGGACATTCATGAGTGTTGTGTCCATAAGTCCTGTAACAAGCACAAGGTTTATTGGTTCTAATGGCCTTGTTCTACTTGGGTTTTCTACCCTCTTGTTGGGTTACAGTATTGGACTAGTCACCCTTATTGGCATTAGGTTGTCTACCTTGTTTTCCTTGATTTCCCCGAGATGGTTGATTGTGGTTACCTTTCCCCTTATTTCTTCGCTTGGGATTAGGGGGGAGGTAGCACTCTATTGAGCATACACTCGACTTTGTGGAGGTATTTGTTTCTGCGATAAATACAATTGAGGCATTGGAGGTTGAGGTGTTGGTGACGTTGGGATTGGAGCACTAGATAGTGCATATGGATAATAGGGGTTCGTTGTAATGTTCTGGTAACTAGGTTGAGCAAAGTCGACCATAACATCAACTAATGTGGATGGGGAAATACATATAAGGTACTTGTACCTTCGTAAAATTTTACTCACGAAGGATTAGGGGTAGGATAAGCATAAGTGGAACTAGTCCCCTGGCCTTGAAGTTAACCATAACTCGTATGATGTTGAGAATATGGTTATGGTTGAGGATAAAAAATTGGCCCAATGATACCATTGACAACATGAGATTCCCTTGGTGTAGAAGAAGCACCAGGGTTAGGAATGTCAGGAAGGATAGTATAAAAATAAATTGACTAGGCATATATCAAATCATATTTCAAAGCAATCTGGAGAGCTTCTTCCTTAGTTTTGAGGGATATTTGAGGTGACATTTTTACCAATGGGGGCTAGGAGAGTTCATAAAAATTAGTCCATGTAGAAATGATCCTCAAATTCAGGAGCTTTACATAGGCTTCTCCTTCTACACCATTCTTGTACATTGTCAGAAAGGAAAGTGGAAAAATATTGGCGGAAGGAATTCAAAAGTTTGTTACTGGTGTCATAATGAAGAGGTAATTGGAAATATGATAGAATGGAATTGGAAAGAGTAGAAAAGGTGGAATGAGAGGCATGCAGTTGGTCTACATACTATTTGGCAACAACTCAAGTTAAAGTGTTTTGGAAAAGGTGAAGACAAATGGAATTTCCAGTGATGGAGTTGGAATAGCACCACATCTGGAAAGAGAAAACGTGGTTTCTAGGATGTTCTCTAGGATTCCCTTCAAACTTTGGGATATATGGGAGAAGTTTGGTTGGCATGGGTGTCCAATTTTGGTCATGGAGAAGGGGATCATTAACTAATTGGTTTAAATCGGGGAGACCTAAACAAACCATATAGGGAAGTAAGGGTTGATTAGCAACCATACTTGAAGAGGTTATGATAAATCCTCCTTAAGGGTTACCCTAGTCAAGACTAATGTTACCACCTAGGTTTCCACCACTCAAGTTAGTGCTTGACATGGTAATAATGTGGTGTTGGGATGATGCAAAATCTGAGGATGAACTAGAGGAATGAAAGAAACTAGAGTCTGTATGTAGATTAGCTGGGGGGACCCCTACTAATCGAGTAAGGGAAATAGGATTTCCTAAAGGAAACTGGGGGCGAAGGTGATGAAGTCTCCACGAAAAATTCCTAGGGGGCTCATTGGTGTCAGGAAAAATTAAAAACTCTGAAGGCTAAAGGGTAAGGATAAATAAAGAGAGTAGCAAACAACAATACAATTCCTAGTGCAGTGGTGCAAAGTGTAAATTAGCTATAGTTATATGCTACTCTAATTCAAGAAAACGCATCCTATAAAATAAAAATCACCTCTAGGCTAATGATTTTCTACTCCTCAAACAATTCCTAGTTCTATTGTTTTAGATGGCTTTCCAAAATACTTCTTAATTGTCAAGGTCTAGTCTCTACAAGCAAATATGTCTAGGGAAAGGTAGGGTAGAGGGATGATTACTTCCCATAACCACCCCTATAAGGTGCTTTCCTAAGATTGGCCACTAAGGTACCTCTATCCCACGGGGGTACACAATTCTTGGGCTTTTGGGTAGTCAGCCACTAGCACAGGATTCCCTACCACAAGTTTGGTATCCTTGAGGAGAACCTCTTGCATCATGACCTAAGCCCAACCCCCTCTCAAACGAGCTTCTAAAGTGCTCCAGTTTCGACTGTGGCATTGTGGACGATTTTCAAGATCCCTACAAGGACAACTTCTATGTATCGCTGTAAGTGATCGATGGGTCTTATTGGAAGCCTATCCCACTGATCCTAAACCTAAATACACGATTATTTTTCCTTGGTGGCCAAGTGGACTTAAATCTATGTGAGTTAAGTTATTAATGTGGAGTGTTTAAAGTATTGGCTTGGTGGTGCTAACCAAGCTCTCATTCGCTTAGGGTGTGAGTGTGCATGTAGAAATGTGTGTTTCAATGGGTTAATTTAAATCATGGTTTATGATGCCAATGTTGCCAAGAAATAAAGTGTAAAAATTGTAAATGATACTAAAAATGTATAGTAATATAACAACAAGCTTAATACACAGAATTACCCACCCAAAAGGGCTATGAAGCAGCAAGAAAAATGATGAAAAAATAAGCAACCCAAAGACACTTAAATACCAAAAATATCAAATGTCTATTGGGACTAGGATCTATGGCCAAAGGTACTGAAATGGTGCAACAAAAACCACCAAGGACAAGAGATTAAGCACTAGCAAATAGAAGAAAAAAAGATTGCAAAAAAGGACACTTAAGAGTATCCTAAACAAGAAATGCAACACAAGTCTTAATTGGAAACAAAGTGATGCAAATATGGCCTAAAAAGACGAAAAATTGATCGAAAAAATGTTGGAAAATAGTGAGGGAAAGTTCTATAAACTAGACTCCTCAACTCAACAAATTTTCTACTAAATGGAAGGTGTACTCTAAACCCTAAGGGGTTGCTTCCTTCCTCTAAATGAGAAAAAAATACTAAGAAAATATAGGCATAGGGATGAACAATAACAATAAGGAAACCCTTCTCGACACATAGATAGAACCCTCAGAATGTTTTTTGAAAACTATTGAAATATGGAAAAAAATGAGGGAGCTTAGTTTTCTACCTATTTCCTACACAATAGTGCAGGTTCCGTCTAGATTTTAACATTGGCCAATGTAGATAATGCTCCAAAATGTGCACTATCTCCCCAAAGTTCTTGTTGTATAAATTTGTTGTAGATGGTGTTGTCTCCTACATGGTTAGTATCTGTGACCTGCAAAAAAAAATGGAAACCCATATTTGTTGTAGACAGTGTTGTCTCTTGTACTGCTAGTACCTTGACATGAAAAAAAGAAATGGAAACCCATAATTACCAAGATTTTTCCAATAAAGAGTAATAATCCAAAAATAGAAATAAAAAGTTAGAGAAAAATTCTAAAAAAATGTTGAAACAATAGTCAACATGGTTCTGAATTTCTAGACCAATGGAGTGGCCATTTGTTAGTATGTCTGTTTTTGAAAGGTGTACCAAAACCCCTCTCTTTACTTAATAGTGACAAATAACCCTAACACAAAAAAGCATAAGCGAAAAAGTTGTTAACACTCTTCGAATCAACAAAACACCCATTACAAAATCGTGCAAAGAACAATTATACAAAATAGAAAAGTAGACAACAAAAAATAACAAAGTGTAAACCCAATGGACATAAATGATTTGATTATTAAAAATAAAGTTGATTACACTTGGTGAGGAGAATATGCAGACTTGGATTCACAAAATCCCCCTCTGTGGGATGGGCCTTTACTACCATGCACTTCAGCTTCAACACTCTCTCTCTTAATGTATGTAGTGGGAAAAAAGGAAATGGTGATGGCTTGAACTCAAAAGTTGGAGCTCAAATGTCACAAGATGATAATGAGGACGATGAAGTGTTCATATGTCGAATGAAAAGAAAACCTCTCTATTTATAATAAAATATTAAGATAGATCTAGATCTAGAAAAATAATAATAAGAAATTATTAGACCAAATCAAGGTCTTGTCGTTAAGAATATTTTATTATACTTTGGAGAGGAAAAGGTTATTTGAAATGATCAAATATATTTATTTGGTAAACTCAAGAAATAATTATTTATTGAGTTAATTAAGTAAAATGGTAAAAGTAATTAATACATAAAAATGATTTATTAACTACTTTGAAGGGATAGAGTCAAAATAAATAGAAATAATTATTAAAAAATGATTTAATAATTATCTCACAAGAGAAATGGGGGATGAATACAAAATAGTAAATAATGCTTTATTTAATTATTCTTGAGTGGTTGAATAAAAAATGGTTAGAAATAATCATTAAATAATGACTTAATAACTATCTCAAGAGAATAATAAATAAATAATGATTTATTTAATTATTTTCATGGGTTTTTTTTATTCTAATAAAGACTAATTTAGGGAAATGGTTCACTAAATTATTTCTTAAGGTGAAAGTGGGTTTTAATGTGTAAAAACCCATGCTACATGGTGTATTTCAATCAACCCAATAGGAAATGGCCAGGTGATCATCTTTTGGATGATAACAGAAAACTTGCATTTTGGATTTTATGACAAAATACCTTTCAAATCATATGGTAACTCAGATCATTGTACATGTGTAGCATAGTCAAGAATTTTGGAATTCCTTCATACAAATTTTATGAAATCAATATCTTGCATTCAATCCACAGAGAGTAACTTGAACTTCTTTAATTTAGATCCATCGTTTTAAGCCTTAGAGATATGAACTCATACATCCATATGGATTTCAAAGAAGGCTTCAAGTATAGATGTGAACAAGATGTGATATTCCGCCTTCTAACCTTTCTTTGATATCATGTTGGGAAATCAAGGAAATTGTAGATTAACGTTGATTCTCCTTACTTGATAATTACTTGTGAGATTTGTTGTCCTTTTATTACTTTATTATTTATTCTTCATCAAGAAATTACGAAAACATAAAATGCATGAAGATCACAAGAACACAAGATATAGGCTCTAAGCTAGGGAAAAACACCATAATTGGGGAAAACTCTAACAATCCTCTTCTTATAGAATCAAATCAAATGAGATATCCAAAACCAAGACCAAGACCAAGACCATGACAAATACCTCCATAAGATCCCCAAGTCAACCCTCCATCGTGTCCTCTAGATGTCATGATTATGTCCAATAGAGAATCATCAAAAACCTAGAAAACAAGTCTTCATTTATGTTAGTAATGCTCCACATAAGTATCTTCATTAGCCCTCAAGAAACCCACGTCATTCCTTCTTCGTAAGCCCTTAGAAATGCACATCTTCTTTATAATTTTAACTTCAAGACAACTCACATTTTTTTCAAAACTTCTAATCTTAGAACCTCACATCCCTTTTAGAACTTATAATCTTAGGAAGCTTGCATCCTCTTCAGGTATTTTGCCTTGGGAACCCTGCATTTTTTACCACAAAAAAACATGCTTTTCTATCATAGAGATTGTCAGAGAAGATCCATGAACTTCACTTTCCAAAATGAAGGAGAACATGTGCTAATATATAGTTTTTCATCATTGTGAAGGGTAACATCTATTGAATAGGCCGACTTGACCATCTAGAGGGCCGAATTGGTCTTATGGAAGTAAATTTGACACCATTTGAGTTAAAAAAAAAAATCTTTTCCTTTTTCTTATAAAGAGTCCAAATGGACTTTGATTCAAATTTAATTCTTTAACTCTACAAAACCTAGACACATGAACGTGCTTGACTAAAGAAATAATAATAATATAAATTTATTTTTCTTCTATTTTCTCTTGATACAAGTACAAATTATGAAGACTGAACCCAGTTATGTTTCCAATTCTCCTAGTCTAGCTAGAGTTAATAGTAATGAATATTTTAAGAGATGTGGTCAAGGAACTAGATAATATCCAGAGGAGATCAATTAATTGATGGTAAAACATGAATAGAGGGCTAAATTCCATAGGTATTGTAAAGATTACCATCAAAATAAGGAGTGGTTTTTTATAAAAAATCTAGACCTCAATAGTTTCAACATGATATTTGGTCCTTCTTTGGGATAAGAGGCATGAAAGGCGTGATAAGCATATGAAGTTTGATAGTTTGTGTCTCCATCCTTTATCTTCAATGACATTAAGGTCAATAATTATTTCCTTTTATCCAACCTAGATGGAAAACAACAATAATTACATGTGAATGAGCAACATCTCAAACACTTTATATCATGGGGATAAACTCAAGTTGTGTACCGAAGTAAGGTAGAATTTCTCATTTTGTTAAGTTTTATTTTCTTTCCATGGTCCATCCCTTTGTGTCTTTCCAATAAGTCCACAACTATATGGATTTTTTCCCTAATAAATAGGAAAAGGCTACATGTCCCAAGTTGTAAGGCTCTAGTTTGGTTTGGTTTGCCCCAAGGACTTTGGCTCTCCTTCACCTCATAGGTAGATGATGTCTCCAAGTTGAAACCTAATGTTGTGTTGGGTATATAGTATATTATTTGCATGACTATCCTCACATGTTGGATGTTAGCCTCTCTCACAAAACAATAATAAATCCAAAAATAAATTAATTAATTAAATATTCCAAATTAGGAATTTGTGCCTAACTCTTGGATTGTTCCTCTAAGATAGGAGTTATTTTAGGTAACTCCTATATTGGTGTGTGTCTAGTGAGAAATTATCTCAACCAGAGGAGAAATTATCTCAACCAAAATTGTCTAAGATAGCACGGACTATCTTGAGAACATTGTCTCTCATCTATTTATTTGTAACACTATATTCAATTATTTTATGAATGAAAATGTGAGAGAGAATACATGAGGCTTCAACCTTTTTCTGCCAATATTTTTGTCTAGTTTCGTATCTATGTTTACTGAGATATATTTCTGAGTTGTTTTAATATGTATTATGTGGTATCAGAGCCAAAATTTGTGAATTTTGGGTTGTGTTGATTTCTGTCACAGAGCCATTGTCTCTAAGAAATTGATGACTTGTGGATCAACGTGGAGAGAAAGGAGTGGCATGGGAAAGCTAGCATAAATCATTGTTGATCATCAATTATGTAGATAAAAGGTAGCGTAGAATAATTACCTGGAAATTCGCGTGACAACAGGGTAAAAGATGCATTGGAAGCGCGATGCCATAGTGAAGTGCAGTGAAAGAAATATGCCTAAACGTTGTGAAATATCCTGTTGACATTGGCACGCTTTTGTTATCGATTTTGCCTTCGATATACTGTGTTTGTAAAGGTATGGATAGATTAGATTTTTCTTGAATTAATTTGGTGCACAAAAATTTAAATGCATCCTGATAGTGACATGCCACGACTGGCAATTATTTCTTCTAAACTGTGGGATGTTGCCTTGGGAAAAGGATTCCAGAGAATGTTTTTGTGTTTAATTTCATAATGAGGAAATGTTTTCCATTGTTGATGCATTCCATCACTAAAGAAATCACCATGAAAACAGAAGTGGAGTAACGCAGCTCTTGGTATCAGTCAGAAGAAAGTCTGGAAAATTCATCTTTGAATTAGTAAATTCAAGAGTGGAAAGTGATATTATGATCTCGTGTGACCTTAAAGTCTCTTGCGGTCTTCGTTCTTGAACGAATTTTGGCTAAAAATACTGAAAGAAGTCCAGTTTCAACACATTAAAAAAAAAAAACTACTCAAACATCGGTGAATTCAGTGGTGGAATCTTCCAATTGAGGAGGTTGCAACAAGAAGTTGTTCCTGATGGGACTATTTATGTCAGCAAATTAACTAAAGTTGTGAGGATATGGAACGGCAAGCTTTCCTCAAGAAATGAAAGACCCACTTTCTTGCCTATTACAATAACTGCGAATTTGCTCTTGTTCCCACCTATCTCAACGGCGACACCATGGCTGACTGTGAGCTTTGGCTGTTCTCTCCGCTTCGTTTCTCTGGTGGAAAATAATCTCTAAAATTCAACCACTAGTTCATTGATCGAGGCAATAACTTTAGACATGTCATGTTCTGTCAAAACATTTTATGCGGATACTATTTCGTAAGTCGCTTTTATTCTATGGTTTCATGAAAAAAAAACAATTTTAAGCGTGGAGTTTACAGTGAGCTTGGAGTTCAAAGCTCAAAAAAATCGTTGATTACGTGTAGTGTCCTTAAAGGTTATTTACGCACCCTCTCACTTTTTCTCTCCAATGAATAACATACATAAAGCTTATGGTGTATGGTGCATATACTTTTACATGCACAAACGATAAATCTTTTTTAAGTGTCTTCATAAATCACTTTAAAGGAAACGTTACATCACTTTCACTTTGGAGTGTCTTGGTAATGTTCATAATTTAATGGGATGAATGTAAAAGCATTTTTATAAAAAGGATCAGAAAATAATGCTTTTGGAGGAATAACGTGGAATAGAAAATTAATTTTTAAAGTGATTGTGTGGACCTCCAAAAAGGTGCATTAGAAAAGCATTTTTTAAAGTGATTGTATGGAGTGATAAGGTGATTTGTTTTGTAAGTTTGGAGCTATAAGTGTTTTGTAAATCTGGAGAGATAAGTGCATATTTTTACTTCTAGGAGGTTGAGTCAGTTTTGAAAAAAAAATTCTTTTAAGAAGTTCTTGAACTTTGAGAATATTCCATGATGATGTTGTTAATGTGAAATATGAGGTACTCCGAGATTAATAAAGATATCATTTTTTGTGGTGATTGTGTCCTACATCTGCCCGAAATTGAATAAGGGGATCTTAGGTACACAAAGAGTGTATTGATGATGGTGCATGCTTCATGTTGTTGATTTTTTATTTGTGTCTAGTTTTGACACATAAATGATCTCATTTAACACACATAAAGTTCAATGCAAGCAAGCACAACACTTGTAACAAAATAGCTGCAAGGAAGGATAATTAAGCTCAACACATGCATTTGCGCCACTACAACAACTAATCAAAGTTTTCAACATCAGCATTCTACCTCAACAAACAAATTTACTCAATACAATCAAGTTCATGAATCTGCAAACTCCAACATTTCAAAGCAAAGTCTACATCACTACAGTCAAGTTAATGTATCTGTAAACTTCAATGTTTCAGAGCATAGTCTACATCAACATTATTGAACTTGTAATCAAACTCAAATTACATTGAATTGTAAGGGTGCATTCTCGGTTGAAACCGACACCCAAGTCTTGAATTGAGTCAAATTGAATTCATTGTAGTGAGTCATTACAATCATTGTAAGCTTTTTTGGGTGCATTTTCGACAATGTTCGACACCCTTAATTTAAGCAGAATCAAGTGAATGCACAAATTTTAACTCTAAAGAAAACATGAAACAAGTTCACATCTCCTGCAAGCGAGCGTGAGTATTCATTCAAGCAATTTGCATCAAAACACTACAAAGTTAAAACCTTCAAGTGAGCCAGAGTGAAGTTCATTGCAGCAACCATCAAAGCAACCAAACAAGTTCAACTCTAACACCAATCAAGCAAGTTGAGATCGACATCAAGCGAGCATGGCTATTCCTTCAAGTGAGCGTGAAGTCATCAAGTAAGGCAAGTGAGCATTCATGCAAACACGATCGTCATCAAGCGAGCGTGAATTCCAGTGTTTAAGCAAGAAAGTTCTACAACCATAGCAAGCGAGCCTATCATGCAAGTAACAAAATCAAATAAAACAGCTCACAGCACGACATCTACGACAAGAGAGCCTGATTTCGAGTGAGTAAGTTCAGATGGCGCAACATATTCAGTTGTTAAACATTATTCACAGTTTGATCATCTCCAGTGATGAAGACATGGTGCACATTGGCAAAGAAACTCTTGTTGATATTTCACGGCATCTATGACAAACACATGAAACCATTGAGTTTCTTCAACTAGAGTCGCAACTACAAAGAGATGAGCTGCAACAAAAGAGTGCTTCTTCCAAGTCATTCAACCATACCAATGAAGAGTAAAGATGTTGATTCCAAATCACTCATCAAAAAAACTTCAAGTGTCGAAGTTATTCCAGTTCAAATTTCTTCCAAACCCATCATCAAGCCCTGGGAAGAAATTCAAAATAACAAGAATCGACGAGGCTTAGGATATGTCACTGATGACACCAACTTACATATCCCAGATTATTCCAAGCCAATTAAGTTCGTGAGTGCAGGATTTCTTGAACAACTCACCTCAGTAGCTTCTGAGAAAGTTGCAGACAAACAGAATTGCACGCAACCTGCAGTTGATGTCCAACTGAAATGTTCTCATTGTCAAAGAACCGGTCATATGGAAGATCAGTGTTTTGATCTCCATCCTTGTTGCCATTGTGGCAACCCCAATCATTCCTCAGAAAAATGTCGCAACCAACAAAAATGAGCCATATTGAAGATACATTATGAATGGATCAATCCTTGGGAATGGTCATCCACAGTCAAAATATTGTCTCAGTTCTATAGCTGACTACAATCACACATAGTGCAGCCAGCAGTGAACCGATGATGATACTCTCATGCAGTTGAACGAGGGAGTACAACAGTGACACTCTCCTACACCTGAAGGGGGGGAGTTCAGAATTCAGATATAATTTGAAGAAGATTGTCTCTCCTTTCAGCTGACAAAGGGGGGGAAATGTCAATGAAATTGACAAGTGGTTGTCAGACTAAAAGTCTCGACAACATCAGCGAAGCAACCAGTGGGCATCTTCATCAGCCAATGGGCATTTTTCATCAGCAGTGAGCATCAGCAAATTCGCCAGTGGGCGATTGACACCCAAAGCAGCAGTGAGCAGATTTCATCATAGCAAAAGCAACATTGAGTTGTTTTTTGACATCTTCAGCCAGTGGGCGATCATCATCAGTAAATACGCCAGTGGGCATTCATCAAATTGTGTCAGTGGACACCAGATGTTGTTTTCAAGCAAAGGACAGTTGGATCATTTTGCAGCTTGGCACATGATGGAGTTGTCAAGCATCCTTCCAAGATGAATCAATCATGCAGCTAACTCAGTCTTTTCATATTGCAGTTTCTTCAGCATCCAGATTTGGCGGTTTTTTCAGGCAATGTTTTTGAGGATCAACATCTTGGAAGATGGTTCCTCGCTCTTATTTTGGATTTATCATTGAGGGGGGGAATGTTAGCCTCTCTCACAAAACAATAATAAATCCAAAAATTAATTAATTAATTAAATACTCCAAGTTAGGAATTTGTGCCTAGCTCTTGGGTTGTTCCTCTAAGGTAGGAGTTAGTTTAGGTAACTCCTATATTGGTGTGTGTCTGGTGAGAAATTATCTCAACCAAAGGAGAAATTATCTCAACCAAAAGTGTCTAAGATAGCATGCACTGTCTTGAGAACATTGTCTCTCATCTATTTATTTGTAACACTATATTCAATTATTTTATGAATGAAAATGTGAGAGAGAATACATGAGGCTTCAGCCTTTTTCTGCCAATATTTTTGTCTAGTTTCGTATCTATGTTTACTGCAATATGTTTATGAGTTGTTTTAATATGTATTATTGGACATTGCATCGAGCATAGTGAGGGGCTCACAAAGGGGGTGGTATCCCCCAGGGGTATTGTAGAGAGGGAGAAGCCTCCCCTGCTCTACTCAAGGGGTTCATATGTTGACAAAATCCCCCCTACACATAGGTTTGGGGGCATCACCCATGAAATTAATTTTTTGGCTGGTATTTTGTGTTAATCTTTTAGTGGTTTTTGATACATAATTTTTCTAAAAGTGGTTTTGTGGTGCATGGTGGTTTTTCCGATGACTTTCTAGCTTTAGTTAAGGAAATACAATTATATTATAATCCAAGGAAAATGGATTGGAAGTTCACAAATATCTCTCTCTCTCTCTCTCGATATATATATATATATTATATATATTATTATAATAATAATATATATATATATATATATATAATATATATATATATAAATTATAATAATACATAGAGAGAGATAGATAGATAGATAGATAGAGAGATAGAGAGATATAGACACACACACACACATATAGAGAGAGAGTATTATAACATTGTACGTAAGAATATATATTGAAAAATGTTGTTGATTTTATATTTTGGGTTTCCAAGATAAAATCTCAATGTCAATGTGTGTGCTTTATATTGCATATTTTCTATTTTATTAAGAATATATTTGTAGTAATTAATTGTATAAGGTTAAAACCAACATTTGGTATCAGAGCAATTTTGGCTTCAAGGGGATGCTTTTGTGGTTAAAGGGTTTGGCTCAGGCCTATGATAGACCCTATTATAATGGGAGAACTATGGGAGTGATTCTTATGATGAAAATAAATGGAGAGCAGTGTAAATATAGAAATTGAGATATTCAATGGGTAGAGGTTTGAGTTATGGAAGCTCAAAATAGAAGATTTGTTGGTGGGTAGAGGTCAATGGAATTTTGTGGATATCAACAGAAGAACGAACCAAGTGGGATCAAAAGGAAAATACAATAATATGATTGTGTCTCTAAGATTTAGTATTTTTGAATGTTTCAAAGGAAGCTATAACAAAAGATTTATGGAATAAGTTAGGGGCTTTGTATTAGTCTAATTCCATAGTAACCAAAATTGTTCTTGTGGAAAAATATGTATAACTTGAGGATGAAGGATGGAGACCTGGTAAGAGAGAACCTATATCCCTTCAATATTATGGTAAGTCAACTATTGTCTATTGATATCAAGATTTCAGATGAAGATAAGTGCATTAGTTTGTTATATTCTCTACCAGACTCGTGGGATAGTCTAGTTGTTTCCATAGGTAGTATTGCAACTAATTTAAGTTTTGATGAAATGGTCTCATCCTTGTTATTAGAGGAGATGAGATGGAAAAGCATGGAAAGCTAGAGAAAATATTCCTTATTTGTAAGAGGATGCTCCCAAAATAAGAATAAAAATAATTCCTCAAGTGGGAGATCTAAATCTAGAGGAAGATACAAATCTCTAGGAAAGTGCGTAAATGTATATGGGAGATGTGGATAATAAGGGCATTACAAGAAAGACTGGACATCTAAAATTACTAAGAAAGGGAAGGGATTTGAAGTTACTTCGTTTTTAGATGAAAAACCTCCTCGAGTGAAGGGGGGGATGTGTACTTGGTTTCTTCAAGTACACATGCAGATCAAGAGGCATGATTGTTCAACTTAAGTGCATCTTTTCATATGAATCCTCATAGGGGATGTATCAATAGTGGAAATCATAGGACAATGAAAAGTCGAGTTTAAGATAATGGCAGAAGGATTAAAATATTCCTTTTTGTTTCGCACATCCTGGGATTGGCCATAAATTTGATTTTTTTAAGAGAGATAAGTGATACAAGTGTAAAAATAGTGTTTGGAGATGGTACCTACAAGATATTTCGATGTGGTATTACTGAGGGGATTTCAAATTGGAACTCTATATATGTTGTTGGGAAGCACTATCAGTTATCGATGCAACAATTCCATTGTTCCTAAGAGTGAGTAGAAGAAGGAAAATCTCCTTCATACTTTCGAGAAAATACTATGTTGTTGCATTGAAGATTAAGGCATATTGGAGAGAAGGGCCTTTGAGTATGCACCATGGTGTTGAGTTAGGACAAGAATTCTAGGAAGAGGTATTAGGAATTACATGTTGTTTTTGTAATAGTGATGGTTAAAAATCCATGTAAAAAATATGAGACCAAGGTCATGGGACATTTATTCCAAGCTAAATGGTGGGAAAACATCCTATTGGGTGTTCATTTAGTTTATTATGGCTAAGGAAATTGGAAAAGGCAATAGAAAAGGCTTTGAAAATGAAAAGAGGTATTAATTGAAATTTTATTTATGAAAATAATGGAAAATAGGAGAAAATGAAGGTAAAAGGTCACAGGTTGCATGTGAGGAGTAAATTGAAGGAAAAAAATGGAAAATGAAGAAAATAGAGGCCTCATTGATAAAACGGCTTCTCAGGATCAGTTGGTAGCTTTTTGACAGTTTTTGGTGGAGCTCTCTTGTATTCTCTCTATCTCTCTCTCATACTCGTGGACACAAAGAGTTTCTTTGAGCACTCTTGGAAGAGTGTGGCATACTTGGTATTTGGAGCAAGAAAGTAAGGGAAATAAGGAAAGTACAAGAGGACAACAAGATCAACAACTACAATTGGATTTATTTGCAGGTATCGAGTTGCATGTATGGTTTCCTTACTAGTTTTGGCATGCATGGCCCATGAATGTGGTTTATTGGTTATGAGTTGTCATTGGAATGGAATATTTCCTAGATTGACAATGATTTTTCCTAGCCTTTCCATTTCTTGGATATCCATGGTGTTGTGGGAGTCTTTCCCTTTTTTTTATGGTTGGTTCTCATGTTCCTTTGCCTATGGGTTGAGTTATTAGTTCATGGAGCCTTGGTTGGAATAATTCTTTGGAGTGCTATAACAACTTGGGTAGCTTTATTAGTCCTGGAGCCTTGGTTGGAGAAATGATTTGGAGCCCTTGGTGGGTTTAATTACTAGTCTTAGATCCTTGGTTGGACAAACACTCTAGAGCCCGACAATAGTTGTGGGTTGAGTTATTAGTCCAAGAGCCTTGATTGGAACACACGCTCTGGAGCCTTCGAAAAGTTAGGTAGAGACCAATCTGGTGATGGTTGGTGATGTCCTTCCATGAGGTGGAATCACTAGTTGAGGGTTGAGGTGGTTTGGCCTCTGGAAGTCTTGGTTTGGTTTTGATGGATATGTTCTATGAGATACCACATTCATGCTTGGAATATGGAAAGAGGGTGCTTGGATGAAGAGAGATTTGATTCGGCCAATCTTTGGTCGGGTGGAATGTGGAAGTCCCAAACTTGGTTATCCTTTACATTCATTATTAATAGGTCCTTATACTTGGTATTCTATGAGTAAATATACTTGTTTATATGTGGTTTATATGGTTGTTATATCCTTGATATTTTAGTTGATTATATGTTGCTTATGAGTGAGCTTTATGACAATGATAATGCATGGCTCTCATCATGCTTTGATTAATCAATGAATGTAAAATGAATATATGGATTAATAGATGGTAATGCAGTTATTGTGATGAGGCATAAATGCTTCTTAGGGATTCTCAGATAAGTATGAGACCCCTATGCTCAGATATGTTGTTAATACCTGTAGATTTCATATTTGTGATATGTTTGATGAAATTCCTATCATGGTTAGGCTTGGTTAGGTCAAGTCCTTGATGAAATATTGTGTTAAATACTTTGTATTGGTGTCATTTATTGTCTTCAAAAGTCCCTTTAAGTTCCGAGCAGTGGTTTGGAGACTAACCCTGAAAAAGTGGCTTAGATCTCATAGTATCTAGGACAAAACTAACTAAAAAAAACTGCAGTACCTCCCTTACAGGAATTGTGGTAGCGATTGGAGGGTCCCAGTTGCATGCATGCCCATGTCATGGGTGCGAATGGGGGTTTAATTCACTAAATGGCCAGGTTGACTCAGGGGTTGGGAACTTGGAGTGGTGGATTAGCTCCTAGGGGTCCTATAGCACCCAAGGAAGGTCTATAAAGTGTTGATTCATCAGTTCCACTTCCTTAACTACAATTAGGGAGTTGAATCATATCATAGTAACTTTTCGTGACATATTTACCCTAGTGGACTAGTAAGCTTCGGTAAGTGTGGGAGGAGGGTGTTACAGAGTGGTATCAGAGCGGGTTTTTTCTCTTTGGGTGGTGTCTGGTTTCTTTTCTCTTTGCATGATATTTGATACCATAGAGTGGTATCAAATCATGGTTCACCCCTTGGACAAGATAGGTGGAATGTGTTTGTCGTGCATGCATGTGGGTTGTATATTTGCTTGTTATGTGTGCATGGTGATGGTCATTGTTACAGTTGTGTTTCCATGTAGGAGTTCATGATGTTGTTGTTGTGATGTGTTTGTCCTGAATGCATGTTGGTTGCATATGCATTGATTATGCATGTCAGTGTCTATACATTGTTATGCATGCATTTTTATGGCTATATTTATGCATGTATACTAGGTCAAACATACATTGTGAGGTCATTGTATGTAGTTTTGGTCATCATGATGTTATTGGTATGTTATGTTGCTAATGTGTTAATCCAAATTAGATCCTAGAACACTCTCTAAGTTTTCATGAACTCTTAAAATTATGCCAAAGGCTACAAATCTTTTGAAGATCAAGCTTATCGAAGGTATCCTTGTAATAGTTGCAATTTGTGATCAGCGCAGAGCAATGAGGACCTTCGATCAAGAACGCAAACCATCGGCCAATGGTAACATGCGCTATCGCAAATTAGTAAATCTAGAGGCCATTTCGAAAAACAAGGGTCATTTCTGATATGCGATTAGTGACAATTCGCTAATCACATATCATAGGGAAAACCCCTCAAAGAAGGAAAGGCCACAAGCACCCAGACCCGAAAAATCATAAAATGCAAAAGATATCGTTTCAATTCCGTCAGAAGTGGGGTCCCACAAAAAACTGACAGGATATCGGAAAGGCTTTGAGTGGTAAGCAGTTTCAACCAAATCTTGCCCGATGCCATACAATGGTTGCCACGCGTCCAACAGAAGAGAGAGAAAACCACTCACATCGGATGAATAAACATTATGTTACTTATCCGCCTGATATGGATGATGACCATAGGATTTGGAGGCTCCAGATCAACAACAGAGACATGTTCTGATCGATGACTAGATTTGACGAGGTTAATAGGCAGATTTGTATAGGATTTGAAGTCCGATATGGATGATGCGTTAGTAGAAGGTCATGTTTTACGAGCATTCTTGGAGTTAACGGAAAAAATGGTCATTTCAAACATGTACAAGAGAACCGACACTCATCCGTTATGAAATAGGTGGCGAGCTCCCTATGAGGTGTTATACAGTGGCTGATTACGTAGGATAGAGGGATTCAAACAGACAGAGGCAGGAGAACCGAAAAGCCGAGAAGTAGAAACGAACAGTCAGAAAGAAGATTGGCCTTAAAGCCACAAGCTAACAGAGAAAGCAGCAAGCAGAAGAAGCAGAAAGCTAAGAGTTAAGACCAAGACAGAGAGAGTCAGAGAGTTTGTGTGCTCTAGAGAATGCTTGAGAGGTTTGACCTACAGAAGCAAAGGCAGCATCGAGCCAGAGTTAAGACAAAGACAGAGAGAGTCAGAGAGTCTGTGTGCTCTAGAGAAGGCTTGAGAGGTTCAAGCACACTCCTCTGTAATGCCTGTCAAGTGTGGGTCTCAAATTGGGCTCATACTACTGTGACCAATAGAGGTCAAGAGTCAGTAAAGAGAGTTTGTGTACTCCAGAGACTTGGGGGATCCAAGTATAGTCTTGTTGATTTGTATCTGCTATGTGAGACTCAAATTGAGCTCAATGTTGTAAAAACTCTACTTTGAAATCATAATAGAGAGGCCACCACTGAAGGCTGGACCGGGAGACATAGCCCAGGAGTATTGGGTGAACTCCTTATTATACTTGTTGTGTTTATGTGTTTTCCTGTTATGTTTTCTTTAACTGCTTCATTGCCTGTGTAATTCACAATCTTATCGATCCATTGCATAAAATAGCATAGGCATATCCATGCACATGAGTATGTAATACCTTATTGTTTGTCTTAGATCAATTTTAGATCAAGTGGTATCAGAGCTCTAGGTTACTAAGGTTAGACAAGCTCATGTTGGATTTTTGTTGAATGCTAACTAGGACAAAGATTAAATTAGGAGAAGGAGAGTTGGTTGAAGCTAACCCATTAATTGGAAGAGTCTATCCTAAGAGGAAAATGTCAGAAGAAAGTCCCTTGGAATCAGACTCCCAGTTCATGGACAGTTTCATGACCATGAGAGCCATGGTAGAAGAAATGTATAGAGGATTTAAGAGAGGTAAAGGTGAAGAGTCTTCAACCACCAAACAAGATAAAGGAGTAGAAGAAACTCTTCTAGTTGCCCACCCAAAAAGAAAAGGAAAAGAAGAGAAGCCCTCTCCACCATATCCCCCATCACCACCTTCATCATAATCTTCTTCACATAAAGAAATCCTTGGAAAGAAAAAGAAGAAACCTTCTTTGATTAAATTAGATGTGAAGTTTGATTTGCTAGTTTATGACGAAGAATTGAATGTAGAAAAGCTAGATAAATGGATTATATAGATTGATGTA
The DNA here is from genome assembly GCA_000404065.3 of Pinus taeda. Lineage (NCBI taxonomy): Eukaryota > Viridiplantae > Streptophyta > Pinopsida > Pinales > Pinaceae > Pinus > Pinus taeda. The sequence goes on from APFE030959073.1 coordinate 22,367, forward strand.
TATTTCATAGTGCAAAACATCGATTCAAAAAGGAGAAAGATTCAGTTGGCTAGCCCATGCCTTGGAGGCACTGCCCTAGTATGGTGGGAAGGTAGAACACAAGTTGATTTGAAGAAGCATGGTAAAATTCTTTCTACCTAGAATGAATTTGTTTCTGCCATTAAAAAACAATTATATCCACTAGCTTATATGCAGCAATCTATGATGAGTTGGCAAACTCTTCGCCAATTAAAATGGCAAAGTGTACAAAGTTACACCCAAGAATTTAGAAAAAGAGCTTTGATTCTAGGAATTTCGTTAGACTCACCTGAAATTTTGTTGAAGTATATAGGTGGTCTACACAGCTATTTGAAGCACACCATTCTCATGTTTAATCCTACTAGCATAGATGAGGTATCTGTTCAGGCTACACATCTAGAGGCTAGAGGCAAGAATGTGAACCCAAAAGTTGGGGGATCATCAAAACACACTGCAAGCAAGAACAAGGAAACAAGAAAGCAGAAATGGAAAGAGAGGAAGACAAATGTTGTACAAAAGACCAAACATTCATGCACTCACTGCAAGAAGGATGGGCATGATGATGAACACTACTAGATTCTGCATTCAGAGCTAAGGCCCAAGAAGTATGATGGAAAAAATAAGAAGACTACTACAACTATTCAGAAAGATTTGGGATCAGAATGAGTGGATGAAACAACAATCATAGCCATAGGTATAAAAGGTAAATATTCTAAAGCATCTACTAGTAATTATGCACAATCTACTAATAATGAAGAAAATGAGAGGAAAAGACATGAGCTTTTTCATATTAGAGCTATTTCCAAGCATCAAAAGATTGATACTTTGTTCGATAGTGGCTCACAAGTAAACTTAATTTCTAAAGAAATTGTAAAGAAGCTGGGATTACTAACCACACCTCACAAGAAGCCATATACATTGGGTTGGTTATATGATAAAACAAAGCTACAAATGACTAGACAATGTAAACTTAGGTTTTCTTTTGGGTCAGCATTTGTAAATGAGGTTGAGTTATATATGGTTCCCTTAGATATATGTGGAATTGTTTTAGGAAGTCCTTACTTGTATGATAGGAAAGCCATTTTCTATAGAGCTGAGAACAAGTATCAACTCGTTAAAGATGGAATTGAATATATTGTAAGAGCTCATAAACTCAAGAATAATTCTCATAAACTCAGGGCAGATGAAAATAATTGTAAATTCATGCAAACAAATTTTACTGATGGTTGTAAAGGAAAAGAAACCTGATAAAACCAATGCATTTGAAGGCTGTAATGCTAAACAGCAAGTTGACATAGAAAAAGTTGTTTCAGAATATGATATGCTATTTCAAGAACCGAAAGGTCTGCCACACAAAAAGGAAATAGTACATGATATTAATTTGCAGCAAGATGCTCCATTGCCTAACATCGAAATGTATAGGTTGTCTGCTTTAGACAATGCAGAAATCAAGAAGCAGGTATAGGAGCTGCTCGAGAAAGGGTTCATCAAACCTAACACATCACCATGTGGGTCTCCAATTGTCTTGGTGAGAAGGAAAGATAGCTCATGGAGAATGTGCATTGATTACCGAGCACTGACTAAGATAACGATAAAAATCTTTATCCCCTTCCTCGCATAAATGATCTATTAGATCAGTTGAAAGAATATGTTTACTTTTCCAAGTTGGACTTAAATAGTGGCTACCATCAGGTCAGAGTTGCAAAGCAAGATGCATGGAAGACTGGTTTCAAAACAAAGTAGGGATTGTATGAGTGGTTAGTTATGCCTTTTGGCTTAACTAATGCTCCTGCTACTTTCATGAGAGTAATG
>APFE030959074.1:0-14178 GCA_000404065.3 Pinus taeda
CCAACTCAACCGCCTCGGATCTAAGATTCGTGAGAACACAATATTTCTTGTACAGAGATTGACTGTATGGGCTTTTACCGGATATTTCACCTTCTAAAGGAAGGATGAATCCAGAGGTTACCTGGCCCGATTACAGGCTCTGCCTGAGAAATAGAATGTAAACACTTCCTGAATAGTAGATCTGATGATCAACAGCTTTGATACCATGTAGAAATTTTGAATAATTTAACACATATTCAATAGAGATTATCCTGATCATGTACTATTGCGGAAAACATACACAATACATAAGCTCCTCTACGTTGATCATCAATATAGCAGCATCAATAACAATAAAGCATCAAGAGGATTCACACATTAACACAGTATGTATCCTGGGGAAAGCATCTCGCTAAAAACCCCAACTATCTGTATATTAATGATTGAGTCATGTAACATTACAAAGTACAATGCTTATCAAAAGCAATCCAGTACCAGCTCCACCTGTTACACACAATACAGCTCAGATCTGAATCAATCACTGGCTCAAATCTCTTCCGCTGCTTGCCTGCCTCCGCTGCTCAATACCTGCACAAGAACCGGTGATGATTCCAAGGCAGCCATGTCTTTCCTTGGCTAAATCACGTGAGAACAAGCTACAATGTGGGCAAACTCATTGGCATACTCAATCCCCTGATTTGTGCAAGATCTGGTGCACAACTATAGTTACAACTGATAGCAATCTGATTCTCTAACACCTGTCCCTGCTGAACTGAACATGCACTGACATGCAACTGAGTTAACTGATGTATTCATTAGTTGTATTATGAGTTAATAACTTGTGAATTAATTAATAACTAATTCACCCAACTCATCTCTAGTCTATTCGCCAGTTAGACTAAATACAACCAGTTTAACAAAGCTAAACTAAACACAACTCCATCAACTGCACCTCCAGTCCACTAAACTCAACTCACTTAAGTTCTAACTGAAGTCATGCATGCAAATATTCAACTAACCCATAAGAACCACGTATTTACTTCATGCAATTGCATGTGCCACATCCGTAGCTCGAACTGAAGTGCTCCAAGAGAATAAGATTAAGTTTATAGTCCAAATATTATTGTGAGATAATAATATTGACTTTTCTATTTTTGACAGCCAGTCTAAAAATAGACTTGATCACTCACACTGTGATCACTCACACTTTCATCAAAAATAGAAGTCCATCTATTTTTCCAACCTGATCAATCATCCATAAACAGCAACCTGCAATCCATAGACATGATCCATATGTCTAAAAATAGACATAGTCTAAAAATAGACTTGCGCCAAAAATAGCCTGCGGGCCCACTTAGTGAAGGCGACTCTTTTCACTAAGCTCCATCATCTTGTTGCAATCTCAACATTTTTTATTGCAAGCGGCATGAGGTATTCAAGTGTAAGCATGATTCATCTACATCAAATACAAGAGACTCCACCAATCTATGTGGATACCAAGTTTTAGCTTCTGATCTCTATATTATCATGTGCAAGTGTTGAATGTATTTGTTTGTATAGCAAAGGACCAGGGCTTTACTCTTTGATCTTTTTCAAAATCACACAAAAATCAAGGTAGATCAGTCTCTGATCTACTAGGTTATAATTAGCCTACTTACTCATGCCAAGTTTTCCTGTAATAGGCCATGTCATTGCTATTCATTCTTTGCATGTCAATCAACCTCATTCCATTTGGACTTTCTCCTCTTTGTCTATCGTTTGTTTTCCTCCTATCATATTCTAAACAAAAATATATTTTTATGTAGAAGATCCTCTCAAGTCTTGGAATCACCGTCCCTTTCTCCCTTAGGCCATGTGCTTATAAAAATGTAATATTTATAAGGTGGAAAGTGATTGGGGTGTTATAAAGCCCTCCCCCTTAGGGGAACATTGTCCTCAATGTTTAATGACCATATACAATACGAAATGACCAAATTCAATTGATATGGATCTTTACATACTCAATCCAACTTAGATTTGTTCTCTTTCCTTGGAGTGCTTCCTGCCTCTAATATCCAATATTGTTGTCCTTGCACTCATTGGCCTAGGGTGAACAATGTTGAAAAAGTGCAGCAAGAAAGTTTCAATTTGATTTTTCCTTAGTCAAATTGAGAAATTTTAATTTCCACATCAAAAAGCAATTGGGATATAGTTAACTTGTGTGACATGGCTCTTGTCACTCAATTAGCTTAGTAAGTTCAAGTTAGAGGGCTTGGAGTTCAGTTAAGCATGTGTTATTACTAAATTTTAGTAATCCAACTCATTTATATATGGTTAAGTTCAGTTAGACTAGTTCTAATAGGTGGAGGAAGTAGTGGAAGGTTAGTTATGCAATGTGGCAACAATGTAACTTAGTGATCATCCAATTAACTAATCAATCAACCTAAAATAATTAGTGTATGCAGAGACTTTGAGTTCCCATCTCTGGTGGAGATTCCAAGGTAGTGTAACAAGTAGTTGTAAACTAGTTTGAGTGTATATGTATTGCATGCAGGAAGATGATCAAACCTTGGGAATTGCAGCAATCAATTAGAGGAAAAACCCTAAAAAATAGTGGCTAATTCTCCAGGAATTGTGCAAGGAAATAGGGGCTCAAGCAGAGGGAAAAATTGACTAAGTTTATGTCAATGATTCTTATTGAGCAAAGAGATAGTTTATTAACTTGTAGGTTGATCTCAAACTAAAATAGAAATTGTAATACATCTCTATTCATCTTATTAATGCAAAAAGTCTTGAGGGGTTTTTCGCAGTTGGGTTCCGCTAGAAAAAATAGTATGCATGTGTGTTATTTATTATTGCATGTTTGAGATTGTTTTTCTAAATTATCAAATGAATTCTGCAGATTGGTAGAGTAGAATTGTGTCTCTCAATTTAGATTAAAATTTCTTGAGAAGTTGCAATTCTATCACCAAATTTCTACATGGTATTAGAGCAGGAATTTCGAAGTGTTTCATCAAGAGGTTCGAATTTCACAGCTCCGGTGCAGTAGGATCTCTTCAGATTTGGGAAGATGACATTCAATGGGGTGAGATTAGAGTATGCCTTGGAAGGAATCTTAAATTTCATTGCATAGAAGGATTGCATGGGGGTGGTGCTTGATCAAAATGGATTTTTAGAATATGTCAAGACAAACATTGAAAAATAAACATTAGTGGATGCCCAAAACCTAGCCCAATGGAAGAATGATGTAGCCAAGAAGAAGAGAATAATATTGGGAAGCGTGCAAGAACACATTTTCTCAAATTGCAATGGTAAATAAACTCCCTTCACAATGTGGCAGGCTTTGACAAATCTATTCCAGAATAGAAGCAACCATAGAAAGCTTTCCCTAAAAGACAAACTTCAAAATATTAAGATGCATAAGAATGACACTATTCCATAGTATCTCAGTAGATTTACACAATTTTTAGATGAGCTTGGAGGGTTTTGTGTGAATGTTGCAGAAGATGACCTTGTGAGACTATCTCTTCTAGGCCTTTCGAAAATCTTACATATCTACCAGGAGTCAGTGAATGGGAGGGAGAAATTACTGAATTGGGAACACTTGTTTTCTAATTTAGTACAAGAAGAGATAAAGTAGAATAGCAGATATGGAACTTCCTCCAAGGGCAAGGATGAAGAAAATTTTGCATTGGTTGGAAAGGGAAAGAAGGGAAAAGGGAAGAAATCACAAGAAAAAACCAAATCCAGCCAAGGGGACAACAAGAAATACTTGTCTAAAATAAAATGATTCAATTGTTATGAATTTAAGCACTATGCTATAAAGTTTCCACACAAAAAGGTTGGAAAGAAGAACTCAAGAGGAGAAATAGGTTAGGGATAATATAACTCCCTTTTGCTATTTTGTTGTCCATCATTTCTATGGACTCAACTAGCCTACTTGCATGTCGTATTACATTCCACTTACTCTTTCTTTTGCATATACATATTACCATATTATTGCCATCTTGTCTAATAGAGTCTAATATACAATTCATGTGTTGCCCCTTTCTTAAGAATTATTTCCTTCGTTGCCACCTCAAAGGACTTATTTCAAGGAATCAAGTATTTAAATTAAGGGGCAATCACAATATAAAAAGTTAAAATAAATTGAAACATCAAAAAAGGAAAATAAAATCCATAATAGAAGTCATCGAAGAAAAACCACACTAAAAAGAAACATACTCATGCATGTCCATAACCAATTGGCACAAATAAATTTTGAAAGAATAACACATGAATACTCAACTAAAAGAGTCCCCAAAAATTTACTTAGTGTCCTCAGTCCAGCATTCATGACACTCCCTTCCATAATAACATGCACACATATGTGTAACAAAATAAAATTACTTTCCTTGTCTCTGTCACTGGGTCTTTCCATGTGTAAGTAAACTCAATCGTTTGCCTGGTAACTATTCATGCATCTAGAGGATTATTTGTGTGGTTGTGTTTCTCTCTCTCTCTCTCTCTCGAGATATATATATATATATAATATATATATATATATATATATAATATAATATATAAATTTATATAATATATATTATATATATATCACAAACCAAAAATAACATCTATGTAAGTTTTCTTTTAGATTTAAGGACACATTCCCATTTTTCATAACTATTATCCTACATTTGGAATTATTAGAATTCAATCTATGATAAAACTAATCCTCTTTACCGAGACCACATTTACCATTTAGCTAAGATTTTAAAACACTTTTGAGAGATTTTTCCTTCTTATTGAGACTAGTAGTTATGGTACCTATAGGCTCATAAATTCGATTAACATGCATTACATTTTTAAACTGTCAAATTTGTAAAAGGATAATGCATCACAAAACCTGTAGGAAATCTCAAGTTAGTACAAAAAATTCATCGTACAAAATCAATATTCACCTCTATCTATAATCATCCTGAATACCATCCATGATAGTAACGTTATAACCAATACCTACAAACAAGTATGTGTCAGTTACTAACTTCCCAAACAATGCACCTCTAATCATGAAATTATGGGTTTCATCCAATGTATGCACATATGTATATATAAATATGTTCATAAGAGACACTGATGTTTCCATAATATCATCTAGCACATACTTAATTGCATGCATATCTAGTTAGGGCACACCACCAGTACAATAATACTAATACACTACTAAAGTTTTTCACAACATCCTATAGGGAATGTTGTCAATGTCCGGAACTAACATATGCAATGACATTTTTCAATCATGCTACAAGCATATTTGCGTCCATATTCAATTTGGAATCAAGACTACAATTATTACTATAATTGGAAGATAGATTCTTGGTCTATATACAATCCTATGAATTGGGTAGCCAATTGGAACTGTAAAAATTTTTAAAACAAGCATTCAAACATCTAAAGTGTTAATACTCTACTGTTATGCTTAGAATGTATACAATTTTCAACACCTTGATCTATCACTCTCATAATTTCTTGAGTTTGGATCATTGGCTTTCATGGCTAAAATATATCCAATATTCATGCATAATGCATATAATTATGTGCACTCAATAATGACAATTTTGTGATCTTATAAGTGTTTTTGTTTTTTTTAACTAGAAAGAGTGGGAGATATATATTAATCTTTGCCTGTACGTAGCCAAAAATTAGGAGATATACAATATAGTGTAGAACCACCTAAGGGCCTCAAAATTTGCATTATGTACTACCCAACCCATATTTTTCTTTCCCAAAATTACAAAATTCTCCCTTAATACTTGCCTATGGCTATAAATCCTGTAGAATTGGTTCAACAAATATTTACATATGTAATTTGACATCAAAATTTGGCAAAAAGAAGACAGAGGGTACTCCTTACTCCTCCATTGGTGCCAGGTTGTTAAGATCTATTACAGTGTTTTCTTGATCATACATCAGGCTTTTCTCAACAAACTTAAATTTCACATGCTCAATTTGCAGATATAGAATGCCAAGTTCCTCTTCCAATAGATGAATTAACTAATTTTTCTCTAGCTAATGATCTTGCATTTCGACCATCTACTTTTTTTTTCTGATGGATGCACCTATGTATTATAGCTATTGCTTCCTTGATTTCCATGTATTCTTTGTCACAAAGACCGCCATGATGCGGGAGCAAAAGGCAACAAATGCAAGCCATCGAAGACCAGGAAAGTTAAAGTTGATTTAAAGCAGAAAGCAGATTTAAAACAGATATATTATCTGCGTGCATGCATTATGGAGCTTTCGAAAGAGGAAAATAGAAAAAAAATCTTCTTTAAAGCATATCTAATTTGCTTGAACTATGAGGTTTAGTTAATTGTGATTATCTACTAGGAAGGCAACAAGAGATTTAAGTAAGTTTGTTGAGTGATTTCGGGAGAGATTTTGTGACTCACGCCTTTGTAAATGCTTTATAAGCATGTTCGTATGCGTGGGATAGGGGGCAACTAGTGAGCATACAATGTAGCCTGTGTGGATTTATTGGCTAAGGCTGCAATGCCTTAGAACAAGTGGCCTTTTGTATATAATCAAAGCTATATATATTATGTCGTTTTTCTGTGTATCGAGTTAATAGTTTTTTACGGTTTAAATTTACGATAGTAATCCTGTGTTGTGAATCATGTGCCTCTTATTTGCTGCGGAAGCCAGCACTATACAATGACATGTCCAAATATGTTTGTTGTGCTAGTTATATGCCCTGTAGTGGTAGTTTTGGCAGCAACATGTTTCCACATCTCTGTTTACTCTCCCACAGCCGATTGCATTATTCTAATTGTGATGAAATGATTTCCTTTGACTGTAATTAAATAAGATTAAAGAGGCGGCAACAAAATTTACCGTAGTTATTGTTCGTTCCAATATTGTAGAAAGCACATACGCTCAACCTTTCCCTGGATGGATAGAATAGAATAATTGATCCGATCATTATGCTATATGGCAGAGGGCAGAGGTTAATTATCTTGTTTCTTAGAAGAGAAATATGTTGCGATAGTTATTGGTGTCCTGAGTTTTGTTTTTGCACAAAGGTTTTCTGCTGCTTTGGAAATTCTGTTGTTTTTACTCAGTTTCTCTTGCAAGATGAATTCAATATCCAGACAACTAAATGTTACAATTGTATCATTGGCTTCATGTTTGTTCTCCAACAGCGGGCTTGTATCTTCTCTATTATTGCATGTATGGTTCGCAGTGATGAACGTCAAGATGCCTCAAATTTGTTAAATTGTTTGTCAGAGTGTTTACTGCACGGTTTGTACATGCATGCAGACACAACACAAAATTGAACTGGGAATGAAGAGTGACGGAACGATTTTAATGAAGATCCATGGTTATAAATTAAAAGGTTCAAAGACGAAAACCCTTCGATAAGACTTAGTGGGTCATAACCCACAGGCCCAGGTTCAAGTTTTAATAGAATTGGGATTTTGCACTTATACCCATATCTCATCCCATCACGCCAGCATGGTAGATCCTCCCATGATCCATCGCATTGCGCCGAGGTATTAGACCCAATCAAGGTCGACAATGACCCCATGAACCAAACACTGAACCCTCCTCCTCTAAAATTCTCACCGTTGTCCATATTGACAATGGGGGGAGACTAGGACAACTACCCACAAAGAGAAAGAGAACAACTGACTTGAATTTGAATCAATTATGCTTCTAAAAGGCTGCAATTTAAAACTCTGAAGCACAACCGATTGTGGCTATAAAATTAATAGTCTCTTTCTTTCCAATAACACATGTGTTTCCACCCTCTACAACACCTAGATCCTTGACAACACTACCCTCTAAAACCATCATGCAAATTACCACCACCGTGCAAATTACACTAACTCTACCACTACAGAGATTAACCGTAATCCTCGAACCCGACCACTGGGTCCTTAAGAAATCCCCTAGGAGAGAAGCAAACCAATTCATGAGAGAAGAGATCTTACGATTATTTCTCATCATATAGAGGATGATGGACTAAATTCTGATGCAAATTTGATGCGAGGTACTCATTTTTCTGAAATCCCAATGTTCTACCTTAATTCCTGTGCTCAACGAAACCTTCATCAATGTGTCCCACACCAGCTTCCCTCATGTGAACTGACCTCCCCTAACTAGAAGGATTAATTTCTCCTCACAATCCACATTATTTTTCATGGTTTCTTCTCAGTTTTGTTGGTTGTTGTAACTGGTACAAGGATAAAATACTAGGGTTCTCGCACCGAGACTTCTCCAATGTCCAAGTGTAGTACGAGCTTGAGAACAACAATTGCACTGCATCCTATGCCTGTCGTAAGAGCAGCCATGGATTGGGAGGATGGGCAAATGAAATAAATGGCTATTGTACAGGGATGGGGAGATAAGGGATGAGGGGGATGGGGAGGTGGCAACCAAGGCGGCCAGAGAGGAGGGTGACAGGAGAAATGGAGGATGAGGTGAAAGGTAGGGAGATTGAGGGGAAGGGGAAGGGAGGAGAGGTGGTAGGTGATGAGGCTCATCAACAGTTATATTTTATGGGTCACAATGCCACCCTCCAACTTATTAAATTATATTTTTCTCACATTTATCTACAACTTTCATTATATTATGCTTAGTGTGAGAGTAAAAGATGTGTTTCTATGTCTTGTGGCCTAATGTGTTTTAAATGCAGGAATTGGAGCAATTTTCGGTTTATTTGAGTGTAGCAACTCAGAGTAGACAAGGAAGAGAGATTGTGGGAGACGTTCCACTTCCTTAACTCCAATTATTCATACATCCCCCACTATATCTCATCAACTCTATGTCATTGGCAACCAAACAGGCCGAGTTCATTGACAGTCAAGATAGTGAAAGTCAAAGAAGAGCTAGATTCACCTATTATTGAGTTAGGGAATCAAATATCCCTATTTTATAGGGATTTGTTGGTGGCTCCACTTTTTTATAAATAAACAATCTAAAAGACTCATTATATTCGAAGTTTTATTGTAGCTAAGACACCATTGAGCTGAAGCACATTTTACTATTATTTTGATGATGTATTTGACATTTTTTGAATGATAATGAGATGTTCAATTTTGATCCAAAAATGAATTAATTCAAAGGGATGAAGCTCTTGGATTAGGGGCCAACCCTAGCAACAGAAGTTCATCCCTTGTATCTATATTCTTAGTCTATAATGTTGAGCAATTGCTGAAGTTTATTCATGTTTCTTTTAGCTTAGAATATTGATTAAGTTGTTTCTCATGCATGTTTCCTTTAACTTAGAGGGTAAATTAGTTGTGGCAGTACAGTAGAGTAAAGTCCATAAAAAATCATGTGACAATGACCCCTACCTCATCACCCTTATGGGATCATGATTAGAGGACCCCACTATCACAGCCCAAAAAGAGAGTGTGATTTCCTATTCATTGCATAGATCAAGTTTTATCATTATTTAGATAGTTGTTAATGATTTTTTGGAAATATTTACATTTGTTATTTTTCTTCTCATGATTGTTGTAGCTTAGGAGGTAGTTCATTTCGTAGATCAAGTTCTTAGCATTAGATAGATAATGTTTTCCAAATTCAACTCATCTTTTCCACATTGACTTGTAATAATTTCCAAATGAAAAGAGAAACAGGTGCATGTGTTATTGCAATTTTACTGGATTTGCAATAAAGGAACCCTTTCACCAACTCCATTAAGGTCTTCACCTTCTTCTTTTGATGCATGCCAACCCATGTTCTAGACCTTTATATTTCAGTTACCATGAGCAACCATCTTATCCCAAATCCATCCTTCTTGAAGTATCGGACTTGGCTAAGGGTGTTGACCACCTTCCCTACACTTACCACAACCTTCATACAACCTTCCAATACTTCATCTAATCAATCTTACCCTCCAAACCCTCTCATCCAACTTCCTATAGTAGTACAAAAATCATGTAACAACATCCTGTAACGCAATTGTAGTAGCATGTTTTGACCTGCAATGATAGCCTAGTTTAGTTTAGGAGTAGTTTGACACCTTAGCTTGGATTCCATGACCATAAATGCCACCTAGACTAGTCCCTTCAGTCCTTTTCCTTTCCTGCAAGATCAGATAACATTAGTTCTTAAATTTCTAAATTTAGCAATTACAGCTTTATTTAATCGGCAATGTGAATTAAATAGTCAATTCATGCATTCTTGAATTATGAAATGATAGGATAATCTTATGTTTTCAAGAAACCCCGATAGCTAGATCATGGAGTGACAGTTAGAATAGTTTCCTTTTTACAAATTAGCATAAGTTTTGTGTTCTTTCATAGCATTTACAGGTTGAAAACTTAAATTTTCTAAATTGAAATGCATGTAGTTTCTCTGCACTAGGACTGGCCTTTACATTTTTCTTTCAAGTAGTTAGACTCCTTTCAGTTTAGTAGAGGAATGTTCTAGAACCCTAATGATCAAGTGACCTAGTTGAGTGTGGCATGAGTAGGATGATGCATCTACTATGTATATAGAATTTTCACCTTTAAGTTTGTACGAAAGACCAAGTTGATAAAGTAAAGTTGGTAGCCTTGGAAGTTGCAACATTCTTGTTGCAATACTGAGGCTCATTAGTTTTTGGCATTGTTACCGGGGAGGTGTGTAGGTAGATGTAATTTCTTATTTTCTTTTTGTTTTTCATTCAGTATATAGATGTTATTCTTGCTTTCATTTTTTTTTTGCCTTGGGTTTTGAAAAAAAACCTAAAAAAACAATCTTTCATGCCTTGTAGGAGTAGAGACACTTTAGGGAAATTTCTACCAAATACCAGCACACCATCAAACAATCAACCTTCATTCTTCTTTGGTGACTATCAACTTCCCTCTTTGACTGCAAGGGATTTAGAGGACCCCTTAGGTGAACAACCTAAGATCATTGAAGAGCTTATTAGGGAAGAAGAAGAAGAAACCATTCCACATACCTACACCATGGCTGAAAACAAAAATGAGAGTGCTTTTTCCAATTAGAGAGACTAATCGAAATGCCAGGATGAAATATATAAGCCCTTTTGCCCTTCCTCACTTCCATGGATTAACCTTAGAGGACCTTGACACTTTTTTTTTTTGAGTTTTTTGTTGTCTAAAGAACTTATTATTATACCTCTAATGACCAAGAGTTGAAGTTGTTCCCGTATGCCCTTAAGGATGTAGCCTTGCATTGGTTCATATGTCTACCTAAGGATAAAATCATGACCTGGGCTCAATTTCAAAAATCCTTTAACAACAAGTACATGGATTATTGTAAAGACACCAAAGAAGAAATCTTTAGAATAACCCTTGGATCAGATAAATCCCTTGAAGACTATGAGGAAAGGTTCCATATCAGTTGTAAAAGGGCCAGATGCACCCTTGATCTTGAATCACTAAAGTTAGTCCTTCTTAGAGGAATCATGGAGGACATACTGGAAACCCTAAACATGTTGTATGGAGGAGACATTTATCAGCTACCCTATGACAACATCAAGGCAATATTAAAAAACTAATCTAGGGCTTCTAGGAAGAGGCATAGTTCTAGTCAAGATTTGGCGAGTTCCTCTTCCAAAACCACATCTATAAAGAATGAAATTGGAAAAATGTTGGAGGACTTTAAAAGTGAAATGTTGCACAAATTTTCTCTACAAATGGACACCATGCAGTTCAAGAGGAGACAAGAGGAAGTAGAGAGATCCTTAGATATCCTTTGCCCTAAATGCACTAGAAGGCACCCCAGGAATGAATGTACATGAAATGTTATAGAGTTTCACTCAGTCTATGAGGAAAACCATTCCATAGATAAGTGTCAAAATCTGTTACATCAATCGAAGGAGGCCTTAAGGACGGTATCCATACCAGTAGGGAATGAAAGGTGCATCCTATTCCTATTACCATCCCAACCATATTTCACTCCTTCCACTTGGTATTTTCGTACTCATTCTTCATGGTCCACACCTTTCCCTTGGCCTTATTCACCTTAGTATCCTCACCAAACTACGAATCAAACATTTCAGCCATATGTTTCTACACACCCTCAGTGGAATGACCCATTACAAGGTTGGAGGCCTCAATTCAAACAACCTCCTTCTTTACTGCCTCCAACTCCACCTCAACCACAAATCATTCATCCTTCTCCACCCAAGAAACCTCAGATGCTTGCTCAACCAAATGCAAATCTGAACAAAAGGTAGGCAAAATAGGTCTATAGTGGAGAGACATTTTACCCTGCCTATGTTGTGGAGATTCAAGAAATCAACCTCAGGTTTGGGAGAGTGCTCCTAGATAGCCAATCTCCATCTCCACCTGAGGAGTTTGAATAGGAAAATGAAGAGAGTTTCCCTCAATCAAATCCACCTCGTTTTCCTAAAATATTGATCCATCCTAACCAACACACCGCAAAGACATTGAACTTCAGGGAGAATAAAAAATTTTATGTCTTAAAATCCCACTTCTCCAAGCTATCAAGGATGTTACCATCTACAACATGCTTATAAAAGAGAAAGGCTTCATAAATATGAGGAGGAGAAATAAAGACATCCCTATCATCAATGTCACTGGTCAATTGTCTAATCTAATGCTTGGGAGAGTGATTTTCCCAAAGTATCTAGACCCTAGAAGTCCTGTGGTATATGTACATGCTGATGGCATCATTGTCACTCACACCTTGATTGATATTGGGGCTACCATTAACGTTATGACTAAGGAAACCATGCCCAAACTAAACGTCCAAGGATCTTTGTAGATACCACCAGAGTGTTGCAACTTGCAAGTAGGTCTGTAGAGGCTCCTAAGGGAGTCCTTGAGGATGTAATGGTCTCTATTTATTCCTGGGAGTAACCTGCTAACTTCAAAGTTCTCTAGCCCAAGACCAAATTCAATGGTTATCTGCCCATCCTTGGAAGACCATGGCTAGCCATTGTTGATGCATACATAAGTTGTAGAGCTGGGAACATGACCATTAAGACTGGGCATTTGTCCAAACACTTGGTATTGTACCCTCATGTTAAACCATCCCTGGAGCATGAATTATCCCTATGGTTGTAAGAGGAGGATGAAGATGAAGTGTATCATACCACATTCCATCCAATATGTACCGTAGATTCTATCATAAAAGGGGGGAAACTTGATGAAGATGACCTCATTGACCAAATCCTATAGAACCAACCCCCCAACACCATGCCTCTTTATCGGATTGTGAAGGAATCTGAGGGCTATCCTTGGAATAAGTTATGCCTAGTGGACCCAAGTCCTACACATGTCAAAATGGTATAATTTGGTCCATCTAAAACCTTGAAGATAAACCCCTCTCTCTCATCCAAACAAGAAGAGAAGTTGTGCAACATGTTGAGAGAATACTTAGATGCCTTTGCTTGGAGCTATAAAGAAATGAATGGGGTGCATCCTTCGGTGTGTAATCATCAAATATACATCAATGAAGGATGAAAACCTATTTTCCAAACTCAAAGAAGGATGAACCAAACCCTCAAAGACATAGTGAAGGAAGAGTTACAAAAATTGTTAGATGCAAGGTTCATCTACCCCATCTCAGATAGTGAGTGGGTGTCCCCTCTAGTTTTGCTCCCAAAAGTGAATTGAAAGTGGAGGATCTGTTTGGATTAAAGAGAGCTGAATAAAGCCACTAAAAAAGACTATTTTACTTTACCTTTCATTGATCAAGTCTTGGATGGTCTTGCAAGGAAGAAGTTCTTCTCTTTTCTGGATGGATGTAGTGGTTGCAATCAGATCTAGATTAACCCAGAGGACCAAGATAAAACTAAATTCACTTCTCCTTAAGGTGCCTTTTCTTATAAGGTTCTTCCTTTTTTATTATGTAATTCCCTTGCCACATTTCAAAGGGAAGTTATGAGCATATTTAGTAAGCTATTCCATGACTCTATAGATATCTATGTGGGTGATTTCACTCCCTATGGGTGTGACTTCTTGGAGGCGCTCACTAACTTGGGGGAAGTCCTAAATAAGTTCATTGAAATTAACCTCTCGCTTAGTCCTGAGAAGTGTGAATTCTTGATGAATGCAGGCATTTTCCTTGGCCATTGAATATCTCAAGAGGGAATACAAGTGGACCCAAACAAAATTTCCATCGTAAAAAGGATCCAAACTCCTCAGAAGTAGAGGGATGTTAGGAGCTTCATGGGATTATCTAGATATTATAGGAGGTTTATCTGTTGGAAATAATACTGAGAGGGGGGGGGGGTGAATCAGTATTATCAAA
>APFE030959074.1:18688-37992 GCA_000404065.3 Pinus taeda
CTTTTGGACCGGTATGAAACAGGACATCCTTACTTTCATAGCAGAATGTGACGTCTGTCAACGCCAAAAAGGGGAAATAGTCAACCCACCAGGCACATTACAACCATTGCCCATTCCGGCGTCAATTTGGACGGAGGTCTCCATGGATTTCATTACAGGTCTTCCAAAGTCTGGGAACAAGTCAGTCATCATGGTGGTTGTGGACCGAATGTCGAAGTATGCTCATTTTTGCACCCTACCCGAACCATTTACACCAACGTTGGTTGCCCAAACTTTCATGGATAAGATCTTCAAATTGCATGGCATGCCCACTTCTATTGTGTCCGACCGCGACCCAATCTTCACCAGTAATTTTTGGTGTGAGCTCTTCAGAATACAAGGCACTTAACTCAAACTCAGTACTTCATATCATCCACAAACAGATGGTCAAACCGAATCCGTCAACAAATGTCTAGAAACCTACCTTAAGTGTTTCACTTCAGAAAAGCAACACCTTTGGGTACAGTGGTTACCTCTGGCGGAATGGTGGTATAACACCAACTATCATGCCACCACCAAAATGACTCCCTATGAAGCAGTCTATGGTCAACTTCCGCCTGCCCCTACTTCTTATCTCACGGGGTGCTCCAAAGTACAAGCTGTGGATCAACTCCTACAACACCGCGCAACCATGCTCGCCCACCTGCGCGAGAATCTTCATCAAGCTCAGAACCGTATGAAGCAATAGGCTGACCAACATCGCTCAGAGCGCCAATTTCAAGAAGGGGATCAGGTCTTTTTGAGGCTGCAACCCTATAAGCAAACATCACTCAAAGACAAGGGTTGTCAAAAGCTCTCTCCAAAATTCTGTGGACCATACCAAGTGCTTCAGCGCATTGGAGAAGTGGCTTACAAGTTGGCTTTGCCACCTACAGCAAAAATCCACCCAGTTTTCCATGTATCGTGCCTCAAGAAAGTGATTGGGAACAATTGCCGAGTTCAAACCAGTCTACCGGAATTGGACGAGGAAGGGTCAATCTGGCTTCAACCGGAACAAGTTCTAGACACACGAGCCAAGCACCTGCGCGGCCGCATGATTAAAGAGGTCCTCGTCAAATGGAAAGACACCTCTCCGGAAGATGCAACTTGGGAACCAACCACTATTCTTCAGTAGTTTCCGCAGCTTCAGCCTTGAGGACAAGGCCAATTTTAAGGGGGAGGGCATGTTAGGGTCCCCCCCTAACCCCCTTATTCATGTCATGGGATCACGTCATAGTCAAGAGTCAATAAATCCCATATTAATATTTGTAAGTGGTTAACCCAGTTAGTTGCAAATGGGACCGCAATTAGTTGTAAATGGGCGGTAGTATTAAATAAAGGTTAAATGGGCGATAGTATTAGATAGATGGTATTAATAAAACCCACGGTATTGGCCCGTGGTATTGCATGTAGGAGTCATATATAAAGGATAGAGACTCCCTGCGAGGAGCATCGTGTCTTGTTTTTGTAATCGAGCTCTGCTTTATTGGAGGTTGCCCCCTCGAAGAGGCCTGTGAACATTTCTCTCTGAGTAATAAAATATTTGCTATTCTGTGTTCTGGGTATATTTTCTTAACATATTCTGTGTTCTCGGTATTTTTCCGCGCATATTCTTGGTTCGGTATTGCTTTGCAGGTTAAGAAGCATAACACGACATGTCAATAGATTCACCTTAAGTTATCTCCTTGATTTAGATCTAGCTTTTAAAACCAATCAACCAAAATTTCAGATCTTAAGATATTCAAATTTCACAAGTGTGTGGCCAAGAGATCTCCTTTCCTTTTTATATGAAAACCCTTCTCAATACCATGGTCCAAAACCATATTAACACAATACCATGAACCCAATACTTGGGATCAACACTTTTGGATGCAATACCATGAACAAAAACCATTTGATAAAAAACTATCGGACTAATACCATGAACTATTCATGAATATTCCCACGTGCGCGTGCTTTTATGCATTGGAGAGAGTGAAACTGGGGTCCGCACCTTCTGAACGTATCACCTGCGTACATGCACACACTCCTCGGTCTGAGTACCTGCGGGTCTGTAGCTTCTTCTAGGATTACCTGCAGGTACCTTAATTTCCATGATTTGGAGTGCCTGAACTAAGATCAGCCACAAGAGTGAGTTTCCATCAAGTACAACACCTGTACCATAGAGCCAAACTAGAATCATAATGCCAACATTATCAAATACTTCAACAAATTAGCCTCACCATTTTTTGGATTGTTGTCCAAGGACTCTAAATTTTGTTGGTCAGATAGTTGCCAAGAAGTCCTAGAGATATTGAAAGACAAATTAATTGTTACACCCATACTTAGAGGCCCAAATTGAGCTCTTCCTTTTCATATCCATGCTAATCCATATGACAAAACTATAGGAGTAGCTCTAGGCCAAATAGGTGACAAGTTGCCTTATGCCGTTTAATTCATTAGGAAAAATCTCTCTAAGGCTGAATTGAATTACATTGTAACTGAGAAGGAACTCCTAGCCATTGTCCACTCTCTGAACATATTTAGACACTACATCACTGGATATCAAAAATTTGTGCATATTGACCATGCATTTATCAAGTACTTAATGAACAAGCCTGATTTGTATGCTAGAATTATTAGATGTTTGCTTCTATTACAATAGTTTGATTTAACTATCATTGAAAAGCCATGTAAAGAAAATGTAGTTGTGGATTTTTTTTCTAGACTTGCTTTGCCTAGAGTTGATGAAGGGATGGTTGATGATCAACTGCCAAATGATCACTTATTTTCTATTTCATTTCTCTCTCCATGGTTTTCTAATATAGCCAACTACTTAGTTGTTACAGAATTCCCTCCAAATTTGTCATCCAGGGAGAATAGAAGAATTGTAAGGAAGGGTGCCCTTTTCACTAGGATTGGGAGAAATATCTTCAAGCTAGGACCAGATCAAATATTGAGGAGATGTGTCAGGGAAGAGGATTTCTTTCACATCCTCTCAGCCTATCATGATGGGCTTTGTGGAGGTCACTTTTCTACTAAGACAAATACTTTCAAGGTTCTACAAGCTGGATACTACTGGCCTACTCTCCACCAAGATGCTAGAAGAAAGACCATTTGATGTGATTAGTGCCAGAGGTTGGGGAAACCTACTCCAAAGGATGAAATGTCCTTACAACCTCAGGTTGATTTAGAGCCATTTGACAAGTGGAGCATGGATTTCATTGGGCCAATTCATCCACCATTAGAGGAAAAAACGTACATCATTGTATGCACTAATTAATTGACAAAGTGGCCTTAGACAAAGGTTGTCAAGGTAGAAAAAGAGGTGAAAGTGGCTGAGTTCTTAAGGGAGAATACCTTCTACAAATTTGGGTACCCCAGAGAGTTAATCACCGATCGGGGAGCTCAATTTACATCACATATGATCAAGAATTTTTTAGGGCAACATCATATCAAGTGATGAGGCTCATCAACAAATAAATTATATGGGCCTTAATGCCACTCTCCATCTTATTAAACTCAACTTTTCTCACATTTATTTACATATTTTATTATATTTTTCTTAGTCAGAAGAGTAAAGGTGAGATGTTATGTCATGTGACCTAATGTGCATTAATTGCGAGATTTGGAGCAGAATTGGGCTAATTTAAGTGTAGGCTCTTAAAGTAGACAAGCGAGAGGGATTTTAGGAAATTGGGTGTCCCTCCTTAACTTCTCAATCACTCAAATATTTCTCCACTAGATCTCACCAGCTCAAAGTTACAAGAAGCCAAGGACACTGAGTTCATTGGCAGCCAAGCTAGTGATAGTTGAAGACAAGTCAATCTCGATTTTGGGAGCCAAGCCTCCCCAATTTTAAGGAAGTTTTCAGTAGATTCAGTTTTATAAATAAGAAGGCATAGGGCCTCATTACGATTCGTCTTTTTATTGTTTCCAAGAGGAAATTTCGAGCTAAGATATTGTGACTATTATTCTCACGTTATTTTTGACATTTTGGTGATAATGAAAAGGGTTTCTTTGATCCAACACTAAGTTGATTCAGAGGGTTGAAGATCTTGGGTTAGGTCCCAACCATAATAGTAGAGGTTCCTATTTTTGTACATGTATCCCTAGATTAGAATCATATATTGGTGAGGTTATTTATGTTGTGTTTAATTTACAAGTCTTTAAATGATTGGTTAGTTTTGCTTCCATTAGTTGGAGAAGTTGATTGGTGTTACAATAGTGGAAGAAACAACTCCATAAAATCTTAAGACAATGGCCTCATCCTCATCTCCCTCATGGGATCATGGCTTGAGGGCCCCACTCTCATAGCCCCAAAAACAAATTTATCTCTTGGTTATTACATAGGTTAGGATTTCTTGTTGAGTATATCATTGTTAATGATTTCTTAGAAGCACATGCAATTATCATTTTGGTTTCTTAAGTTTGTTGTATATTAGAAATCATTCCATTCCATATATTTAATCCATTAGCCATCAATAAATCAATTTCTCAAATTCAACTCATATTTTCCACATTTACATGAAGTTGTACATAAATGAAGAAATGGTTATGTGTTGTTTCAAGAGTTGTTGATATGTAGGGAGGAACTCATTCCACCAACCTCATCTAAGTTTTCTCCACCTCTCTCCAAACCCTACCAATTACCAATTCAGATTTATGTTTTATAGCCACCATGGACAACCACCTTGAGAAAATCCAACCATCTTGAAGAGCTGGGCTAATCCTCGAGTAGTGTGCACCTTCCCCATACCTTATTCCACCATCATACACCTTTCTAAAACTTCCTTTCACCTTCCCTACCTTCCTACAACTTTCAGTTAAGTTTCTTGTAGTAAACCAAGACATCTTTTAGTAACTAAGTGAAACTCTGTAGCAACTATAGGAAACCTTGTAGTAGTCTATTTTAGGTTGTTTTGGGTAGAAATGACGATCAGAGCCTAGATTAGGCCTTCAATTTGACCTCCATACCCCTCAATGCTATTTTGACCGGTTTTCCCATACCTTCCTCGCCTGTAAAATATAAAATTGTTTATCTTAACATTTACATTTATGAATTGAAAACCGAAAGACTCTTTTCTACAAAATTTAGCTAATGCATGCATACCTCAGTCTTAGCAATGTTAAGATCATTTCCATGCTTAATTTGTCCAAATAAATAGATGATAGTATGCAAGGTTAAATTAGGTCTCTTCTACAAGTAATGTTTGTTAATTCTTAGCTAGGTAATTTCATGACATTCCATAACACTTTCTATTTATCACTTTCATTTACTTAACATAGGAAAGCATTTACTTTCTGCATTAGAGATAGCTTTACATTCAATGGTAGTTAGCCTCCTTCTAGTCAATAGAATACTGGTTTGAAAAACCCTAGTGGTCTATCTCCCAAGTTGAGAAGTGACAAGAGTAGACTGTTGCATCTATTGTGCATATAGCACTATCACCTCCAAGTTTTTACAAACCCCGAGTTGATAAATTAAAATTCGTTTCCCTAGGAGTTGCAACATCCTTACTGCAATGCTGGGGCTCATCACTTTTTAGTGATGTTGCCGGGGAGGTGTCTAGGTAAATGTGATTTTTGCTTTATTTTCTATTTGACATTCACTAAATAGATGCAATTCCTTATTTCCTTTTGTTTTTCATTCAATAGATAGTTGTAATTTATGCTTTCTTTCCATTCTGCAAGTAGTTCCATTCAACAAATAGTTGTCATTTCTGCTTTCTTTCCATTCTCCAAGTAGTTCTAAAAAAACCCTAAAACAAAAAAAATAAATTATTTCATGCCTCTTAGGAGTATAGACAACTTAGGATTTTTTTTTTCCAAATATCTCTTGTTGGAAAAATTATATTATTGGGATAAGGTCCTTGGGGTCAATTTTGTTAAGTTTCGAGTCATTTTTGCAATATCTTTTTGTATTGAAGGTAAAGTCTCTACGAAATGTGGAAAGTGGAGCGCGAAGCTAAGTGGAGTCATAGGGACTCTAGCCCCTTAGGTGGGTAGGTGATAGAGCTATTCTGAGACCCGCCCATGGTCCGGGAACCATGGTAGTGTAAAGAAAATTCTATAAAAAGACGAGTCATAACGAGTCTTAAAGATAACTTGAAGTGAAGAATCATTGTAAGGGAAAGGTGCTAAGGCAAGAAAGGTATGTTTCTTGTACTTGGGAGAAAGGGGAAGGCTCCTGCAGCTGAGTGCATAGAGACCTTGGCAAGCCCACATCTGAGTGTGTTGTCCTTGTAGCTGGGTGAATGGGGATAAGAAGTTTGTATCTGAACGTTTACATATTAATAAATAAATTTTTTGAGTGGAATCTATGCATCTATGCCTCATTTATGGTTTCAATTAAGTTTGTATATCTCCATGATCTATTATGAATTATGTGAATTAACGCTTGTTTATTGCACAAAAGTAGTGGATCTATACCTTTTATGCATGTTAATAACAATTTAAGATGTTCACGAAGAGTTGGAAGCTGTTAGAATAGATTTACAGTAGTTGATCAACCAGAAGAGTTAGGGTTGCGCGGAGGTATATTTGAGCCTTAAGATCCTTAGGAAGACCATCACATAGGCTTGTGGATGGAGAAACCTAGTTCTAGCATCCCCCAATACTGCTTCAGGTGAGACTGCAACTTGCACTACATAGGTTGTTTCCAAAAGGGCCAGTAGTTAGGGTTTTGCTGGTTGGCATGAATAGCTTTGAACCATTTAGTATTAGGCTACAATGGCCTTTTTGAAAATGCAATGGATATATGGACCACTTTGCAAGAGGACCTAAACTTGAAGCGACTAGGTACAAATATCATAGAGGCACAACAAAAAGTTGATGAGATCAGGGTGACTACCCGCACTTTGGTGCCAGTCCAGTGCTTCATGTGCTTACAAGAAGGGAAGTTGTTGCAAGCACAGGTTGAGGAGTTGTAGTGCAAAGAAGCAGTTTTGAAGGTTCAGATTCAACCAAGATAGAGGAAGCTAGCCAGATTACTCTAACTATCCAAGAGAAGTTGAAGACTTTCCAGAAAATATAAAGGACCATGTGCCTCATGGTGGAAGTGCCAACTACAAAGAAACTGGTCGAAGAAGTGTAGTAGGCATGTTGGCTTTGCGGGCCTTGACCCAGGTTCAACATTAGTCAAGCAAACAAATCCCTACACTACTGGCCCTTTCAGAATCAACCCACGGAGTGCTGACCAAATTCTCACCCAAAGTAGTATGGGGGGATGCTGGAACCAAGTTTTTGCACCCTAAGATGGTCGTGATGGTGATTTATACCCCATGCTCCTACCTTCATGCAAGTCGCTAAGCCTTATGGCTTATTGATCTACCCTCTATCCCACACTTCAGTACCCCTGAAAAGGTTTACAATTGACCTTCACATAGCCCTAACCAACGGTTTAGGTACTTTCGCATTTCTATGACGATGTACCGTATAGGTTCCCAAGTTATCTCAAGTGCTTTACTTATTCTACCAATCAATTATAGTTATCTTCATGTAAATTGATATTCTTACTTGCGTTCAATTAATAGATTTAATCACATACATTTGCGCATTAGATAAACATTGTAAAATAAACCCAGACCGCAATATAATCAGATGCATTAATACAGACTAAATACATAGTAATTGTATAATACTTTACTTTATTGATATCTTCTAGTTTAATATAAACTCTATCCATCCATCACGCACAGCTGTAGGGGTCCACACACTCAACTGCAGACTTCTACCTTAGGCCTCTGCACATTCAGCTATAGAGCCTCTACCTATGCTAAGACTCGAAAACACTTAGACTTCTCCTATACTTCGCTACTTAATTGTTCTATCTCCTTAGAGCTTACTTAGCTCCTTTTTATACAATCCCATGGTCCATGGAACATAGATAGATATTTACAACCGAATTGACACTTTAAAAAATAAGGGAGGACAATCCTTTATGAATTTTGACACCTTCGCACTGCGCGACCACAAAATGTGAAGACTTTACAACTCTATTACAAAATTGTCCCAAAATATGGGCTTTTAGCCCCAAAACTACTCTTGCGGGAACCTGTTCCCAATAGGCCCCCAACTCATACATGGTGACTCACCCTCGAGTCACTGTACGGGCATAGAGATCTTGGCATGAAGACCTCGTAGCTCGACCTGTATGACAGCCACCTCAGCGGTGCACTGCTCGACTGCCTACTTCACTTCTTCAACCAATTTCTTTGTCACTGGTCTTGAATTGTCAGCCTTAATCTTTTGCTGATTCGCCTGCAGACAAGCAAGCTTTTCTTCAATGGAGACCATGCCCGAATAGGCCTCATCCAAGCAAGGCCTCAAACGTGCCTTCAACACTGCCTCTTTGTGCTGAGCTGCATCTACCTATTCCTTCAGTGTTTTGGCCTCCAAAAACTTCGCAAGTATCTGTGTGAGGGCGACAGTGTATGTTGTTCCTTTCACCTTGTCGTAGCACTGCTACAGTTCTTATGCCTTTGTACATTAGGACCTTCTTGCAAACTGGTCAATACCTTGAATGACTGTTCAAACAACATTATGTATTCTACTATTGCACTATCTACTTCCTTTATCGCCTTTGTGACAACGGTTGTGTGCTACTCCTTTACTTCTGGTGGAGTTGAAGGCTGGGCCTTCAACTACAATTCTATAATCTAGAGGTTCACCTCCAGCTAAACCTTGGACAATTCTTTGTGAGCATTGCACACCCCTATAGCCAGCTTGTGAACATGCACCTCTACCTATTATAGATTAGGAATGGCCAACTCCAGGACCATTTGCCATGCTTCCTCTATGACTTGAACTATGCGTTTGTTTTGGTTGGTTACATCATTCATGGTGGTGATGGAAGAGTCTCGCTATAGGGCCACCTGCACATTATTTATCTCCTCCTCACCGATCACCTACAAAGTGCATTGTTCATGGGCCTTTAGCTACCCGATCACCCCATCCTATAGTAGGTGGAGTGCCTTGCTAGGAAGCGCTGGCAAAATCAGCCCTACTCCCTTGAGGACACTGACAATGGGTCTATCATCTTTGATCTTCGTGGTCACATGCTCCTTTCGGAAACACTATCACTTAGGAGTCCTTCGTGTGTAGCATCCTGATGACTTTTGAAGTACCATTGGTGAGGCTAGTGGATGCCATGTGAGTTTCTGATGCATGGATTTTCAGCTCATGTAGACCCATCTGGATGGCCCCCAATACTTGCTATTGTTGTGCTCGAACTTCTGTAGTACCTCCATAGTGACATCCTGAGCTGTATCTCCAAGGTCTTTTAAATATCCCTCTTTTAGGGTGATTGTGCCCAATGACATCTTACTGGCCTTGGATTTCTTTTGCAACCCACCTTTTTCATGTCCCCTTGGATGCTTGATATGGTATGACACCGTCTGCGGGTCTGCTCTGTGTTTCTTTATCTGCTTGTTCATTTCTTCCTCTGTTTTGGGCGAGCGTGGCCTCGCACCTTTGTCAAAGCTGCACTCTACTCTACTTGTCTGTTGTTCCACCTTCTATGCAGAATCACGCTCTACTTGGGCCTTGTCATCAGCCTCCTTCCTCCTCTTCTTATCTAGCCACACCATCTTGAGCTTAGCCTCCTCCTTTTTGCAATGCACGACGGACTTTCTCGATCCCACAACTGAGTTTGAGGCATTACGCCACTCTATCGGCCAGCGATCAAGAACTCTATCAATCACATCATCAGTTGCCACTTATTCTCAAGGTCCCTTCATGCCTTGATCAATACAAGCTGAAAGTCTGCCTTCAACTCCATGTACTCCTGCAATTTGGCAAATACAATGGGTCATAATTACATCTTATGGTTGATAGCCATACATATATTCATTTCCATCAAGATCCAAAATATATTGCTATCCTTGATGCGCCAAGCATCCTTGGTTTCCCATAGTGAAGCATACTTCACTACTTCTGGCAAGTCTGGCACGACGGAGGGGAATTGACTGTCTTCAGGCAACCCCTAGGTTACCAGCACAATGGACAGCAAGAGCCATGCATAGTGGAAAGTCTTGTTGAGCTCCTACACCTCGCAGCAATTCACGAGGAACTCACCATAGAGATAATGCACCCAATTAAACTAGACTCCTTCTACACATTGGGCCATTATAGCAATGACTGGTGTTGACGCTTCATCTGCATGACACTTCCACATAACTTTTCCTACAAAAATATATGTGACCACTTTGACCGCAAGATCACAGATACTTAATATGGCATAGCCTCGCAGTTTCTTCATGATCTTGAATTTCTCCTTCATGGCCTCCACAAGGGTATGCTCACCTCCTTTTCCACCAAACATCATGGCTAGATTTTCCCCTATATATGGTAGCTGTGTGATCCTATGGATCAACCTTTTAGTAATGGGTATCAATTCCTCCAGCCACAAATGTCCATTGTGCACCAAGCATAACAACTGCTTGATTACCAATAATGTAATGGGTGCGTGATTGTAGTGTGGAACCAATAGAAGGTTGAGAAGACCTACCTTGTCTACACCCTTGAGCCACTTCTGCGGTTCCAACGTAGTCATCCCGGTGGTTGTATGAACAACGTTGTGCATTAACTATTCTATCACGAAGTGAGGGAACTTCTTAGTGTCAGCTAAGTCCCAGTCTTCCATTTAAATAGTGGAACCCACCCCAAGTGTAGTCCTTTAAAGAAAATCTCATTTGGTAGCAAAGTTATGTGCAAGGTGACCTTGCTTTCATTAATGTCCTTCGGCACATTGGTCTTGCCCTTGCATGGAGGGATGTATTCGGGCAACTTAGTAATAGGGTTAGAACCCTCGACTTCAACATCCTCCACTTCCTCCCCCATATCCTCATCATCCATCGAGATGTCATCAATCTCTTCTTCATCTAGTTCCAAGTTAATTTTTTTTCCCTTTTGCTGTGCGGTGGGCTTGTCCTTCTGTGGGTTTCTTCTAGGCAACGCGTGCACCGATGTCATAGCCTGCTTGACTTTCTTATCCTGCACACTCTCCTTGTCCAGGGTAGGCTTTAGTCTAGGCATCCATGGTGACTTGGGGACTTCATCTAGTACCTATGCAACCTCCAGAGCAGCTCCCTTTGCCTCCATAACAACTTCTGGCACAACCCCCTCAACTGTCACTGCCCCACCGTCCATAGCTTTTGATCCTAGGATAATGTCATAGATGAAAATGCAGTTGGACTCTAGAAATCAATCAAATGCTGGGAAGTCAAGAAATTCTTCGAAAAATGCGTCGTTCATGCACGTATGAGAGCTCACCAACTCAGTGCTCAAAATGCCAAGTGTTTTTCGTTGGACAGCCACATGTAATTTATAAGCCATTTGGAATTCAGATCCAACCATTCCCCCCAAATTTGATTCATTAATGCCAGATTGGCTGCAAATTTTCAAGGATCTTACCCATAAATTTCATCTTAAATGTCGCCTACCCACTCCATTTGGCAATGTTCTCATCGTCAAATCATGAATAGTAACTTTAACATTAATTTCCGGCTGACCTACACGGTTTGTCCCTAGGTAGCGCGACTGTCTCTATGTTGTTGTGAATCCTATGACACCTCCTTGTTCTGCACAATCCACTGATCGCAAAGTGTCCTAACCTGGGCAGTGTAGTTTATAGTCCCACACCTCCTTTCAGCTACCTAGAGTGCTAAGACTATGCTACCTTCATATAGTCACCTGGTTGGATCACTAGTGTATGGCTTGAATTGACTGCCCTGGGAAGGGATCTCCATTAAATTTAACCAATTAAACTGCTCCGCTACCAGTAATTTCCTTAATGACATAGGGCCCTAGCTAGTGCATCCTAAATTTCCCTGGAAATTTATCAAACTTGCTATCATATTAAAAAACTATATTATTTAACTTAAAGGTGCACAGTTTAATGTGTCAATCATGCCATGCTTTTTCGTGTTGCCTTCAGATGTGTTGGTGAAATCCAGTTAGAAACCTTACTTCCTGAAGCTCAGCAAGCTGCACGAGCCTCTCTTCTAGGGCTCTGCAATCTATCATACCCGTGAGTGCCACTATGTGTAGACTAGGCATAATGTGTTCCATTGACATCACTGCTTCAATACCATATACAAGCCTAAAGGGTGTCTGTCCAGTCAACCTTTTGCATGTCGTTCGATAAGTCCATAGTATTGTGGGTATGTGCCAGTCCCAATCATTTTGTTGGGCATTGCAAACCTTGCTCAACACGTTCTCCAGTACCTTATTGAATGCTTCCACCATCCCATTAGCTTGTGGGTCATAAGGCGTGCTTTTCTGGTGATAGATGTGAAATTCCTCTATCAGCATGCTGATTATTTTATTTAGAAAGTGCTTACTATGATCACTCATCAAAATCTTTGGACACCCAAATTGTGTTAGTACATACTCAAAGAGAAACTTCACAACAGTCACACCTATGTAGTCCTTCACAGGTTGTACCTCCACCCATCGAGTTAAATACTTAGTCGTGGTGATAATGTACTGCACACCTGTATTCTTTCCTTGAGGCTGAATGGGTCCCACAAAATCTGTTGCCCATTTCTCGAAGGGTTGTAATGTCATCTGTGGGTTCGGAGGTAGCTCATTTCATTGTAATGGCCTGCCAGTCCTTTGACACACATCACATGTCCTATAGTAGGCTTTTGAATCCTGATGGAGGCTTGGCCACCACAACCCTGCACATAGAATTTTCTACATGGTCGCCCTTCCTGCGTAATACCCTCCTGTGGCACCCCCACGAGAACCCATGAGGATACTACTTCTTTCAAACTCTGGTACATATCATCGCAATACTTCATCAGACCCCATTTTTTGCAGATGTTCAGCAATGACAGAAAAGTCTGCCATGCGCACTACTAACTCCTTTTTCTGCTGGGTAGTGTAGCCTTCCGAGGCAGTTCTTATCATTAGGAAGTGTATGATGTCTTCAAAGTGACCATCCATGATGTGTACTGCAAAGAGTTGAACGTCAGGCAATACTTCCTCCAAATTAGTTGGATCTTCTCTTGTTTCGATGTGTGACAAATGGTCTGGTCCCACGTTCAGTCATCCAAGATTCATAATAACTTCAAAATCATACTCCTGGAACAATAAAAACCACCTACAGATTCTCCCCCCCAACACAGGCTTATTGACCAGGTATTTCAACACAGAATGATTTGTATACATCCTAAAATTTCCACCCAGCAAATAGTGTCTAAACTTCTGGAGTGCGTATACCATGGCTAGTCCTTCGCGCCCAGTGGTGGAATAGTTCTTCTCAGCCTTAGATAACCTCCTACTTGCAAATGCTATAGGATGGTCCAATTCTCCTCTGCCAGTCTGTTTTAGTACTGCTCCCAGTGCTATAAATAACATGTCTACATGTACATGAAACTCCTTCAAATCCATGAATACTAAAATTGGGGCGGTGACCATTTTTCCTTTCAATACATCTAAGCTTTCTGAAAGTCCTCGTTCCAACAAAATGTGACATCCTTTTTCAGCAACTTCTCCATAGGTGCGGTGATCTAGGCATAGCCCTTGTTAAACCTCCTATAGTACCCAGTATGTCCCAATGTTGCATGCAGCTGTTTCAAACTCCTTGGTGCCTCCAGCTTAGTTATCACTGTGATCTTCGTGGGATCTACAATAAATCCCCATCTGCATACCACATGACCTAGCAGAGTCCCAAAAGGGACACAAAACAAACATGTCTTTAGATTGAGCGCAATCTGGTACCTTCGACAAGTATCTAGCATTAAGTGCAAACTTGCCCCATGGTGTTTTACCAACCCAAACATAGTCTAGTCATCAAATTACACCTCCAAAAACTTATGGATGAAGTCTTTGAATGCAGGAATGACTATGCGTGAAGAAATCGCAGGCACATTCTTTAATTCGAAAGGAATTACAGTGTAATGAAAACATCTTCATTCAGTTGTGAAGGTCATCTTGCTTCTATCTTCAGGCACAATTTTGATCTAATGGTACCTAGAGAACCCATTAGTGAAGGAGTATGCTTCCTGGCCGCCTACATTATCCAATATCTCATCACTAAATAGACTCATGAAAGAATAATGTACACAAGGATCATTAAACTTCCCGAGATCTACGCATATCCTTATTTCATCCTTTTACTTCTTTTCCTATACCACCATTGGGCTCACCCAATCAAATTCTTCTTTGGAATCAATGATGCCTGCCGCAAGCATCTTATCTAACTCTAAGAGTACTTTCTCCTTATACTTTGGATTCAGACGGTAAGGTATTTGCTTAACCGGCTTCACGTCAGGTTTTAACATGATCCTCATAATGCCCAGGCCTCCTATTATCCCCTTGAACTGCATAAACTTGGTAGCAAACAAATCCTGGTATTCACGAAGTAATTAGGTGACTTTATCTACCATCATGTCATCCTAGTAATCTCCAATCTTCATGAATTTTGGCTCTGCCTCCATGCCAATATTTATCTGTTTAGCTTTCAGCAATGTGGTTATATTAGGATTCTCAATCTGCAGTCCCTCAACCTCATGGTGACCCTTAATTTCAAGGATATTAATCTTTAAAGGGTCCTTGTCTTCTTATTCAATAGTCACATTATAGCATTCTAGAGCATGGCTCAGTTGAGTAGTCTAATCGAGCTGAATCATATCCAAAGGATCTTGTGGTATCCTAGATATTGTTGCTTTAACTTCTTGTAGCACTTTGTCAATACAGTCAAACCCATCTTCAAAATTGAATGTCATTATGAACCCTTCATGCAAAATATCCCATTCTGTTATGCCATGGCGAAGCTCTGTCTCCAAGTACTAGTTCATCGGGATGACATCCAATGTGTGACAGAACAAGTGCACCCATTCAAGTTGGGGCTTCGCTCCATATGCCTTAGCCCATTTTACTTCCCAAAGCGCATTCTCATCATCCTCCTATACTTGTGCCAATCATCAAAACTACCCTTGTGCATACTCCACCATCTTGCAGGCATAGTTCACAGTGCCCAATCCAAAGCCTGGAAGCATTGCTTCTCTGGTACTTCCCTCTCAGATGCATCCAAAAACTCATCCACATCATTCAAGACATCATAGGTGGGAAAATTTCTTACCTTTGATGACACACAATGCAACAACCGGGTCATCATGTTACAACTCAGCATAGTTACTTCATGTAGCTAATTTTGCAAGTGCTCTAATTCTTCGTCTAAGTTTGAGGTGCAAGAACTTTCATGATCCCATGTAATTCATCCATCCACTGTCAGATTCACGCAATATTGGTCTCTTGCTATTATCTTATATATGTAGTCCAAACCGTCATCGCTTTCATAATTGCGGAATGGTTCAGTATAGTGCGATCCTTACAAAAAGTTATTTATTTTCAAATATCATCTTTTGATTGTTTAGGTTGATTACACCATTCATGTCAGTAGCCTAAACAATGTCAACGAGTGCAGGGTAGGGGTTGCTATCATCTACAATTTCTATTACTTCAAAATTAGCCATTTCGCTCGCACCTTCAATATCTACAGTTACTCCCTGCAACCGTCCCATGGGGATGATCTTCTTCTGATTTCCCATCCTTAACTAAATCGAAGACCACTGTAGCATGCGTCTCCCCATCTGTTCCCAAGTTTGATTTGGAAAAACATTTGCATCTAACCCCAGATCTAGAATAACTTGATCCATTTCATATTATCCTATCTGCACGGTGAGTCCCATATCATGTCTCGTCCTTGCCTTATGCTTACCAATATTCCATACCATGCATGGTTCATCCAGAGTGTTTCCAGCGCATCTATTTATAAGTTCCTATAACCCCTTCACAACCTTGTTATCACACAGTAGCTTCATGTAGGTCTTTGGAAAGGTCGTAAGAATAAAAGGGTCCATTTCCTGGACAGGTTTATCTCGGTTACTCGAGGTAGAGGCCTGAGTGAAGCTCTACTTTGCTTCCATGAACATTTCACATGCATGCTCCAATTCGAATTTAGCCTCCTTCTCTCGAGATTTGCAAACCCACGTGCTATCTTCAGGTTGTTTCCCATTATCATTTCCTGTTTCAATTCCACTTTGGAGCACTATATTCACATTCAGATCTTCTTCATGATGCTCAGCCCTCATCATCTGCAGGTTCTAAGTCGACTGCGGAGGTAGCACCCCTTTGTCGCATATCCTTGCTATTAGTGTAGGATAGTCCTCAGTCTCATGATCAAACTGAGTGTAATATTTGCACGACGGACGCATTAGGTTAGTGCATTCACGAGCATAGTGTCCTGGTCCTCCATAATTGTAATAGATTAGTTGTTCGCAACCTCTGCTAGGTCCTCCTCTACCTCAGCCACGTTCGCACCCCTAAAATCCTATTTGTGCCATCCCAGTGCCCTAGTCAGGAGGTCACATTTCTGGCTAATTTATATAGGTGGGTGTTCTATCCATAATCAATTCATAACTTTGGCAATTGTGCTCATCATGCCCTACCGACCTACAAAAGTTGCAGACTAGTTGTCGCTATGTTTGTACAAACTTTTGTGGCAAATGAAAATTATCAATCGCATGTTTCCCTGCTACCTAACATATAGTGCACCACAACACAGACCCCACACTCAGCGTTGCTTGGGCTTCCAGCCTCAAAGTCATTGGTCTTTCTCTTGCAATATAGTTTGTAAAGACCAGGTAGTGGTCATTGTCATGCCTCTGACCTTTACATTTCCGGCACCATATCTCTTCATGTGCCTCCGGCCTAATTGTTCTATCCTACTTCAGACTTTTCATTTCGAGGCAAATATTTTGCAACTGTGTATGGATTTGTTGAACCCCCAAATTTAGATCTCGCATCAGTGTTTCATGCATTCTTGTTGCAATCTCTAAGGCCTCTACCTGAGTCGTAATCTTTTGTTGCGACAATGCAAACCTTAGGTGAGGCAAGAGCGAAGCCACAAACCATTCGTGGTGCTACTCATTTGTTAAATTCATATTAGCTTTGTGGATTTTACACTTCAATATTTGATCCAACTCCCAAGGAGTCTCACCAGGTGTTATCCCGATTTCCTTCAATCCCACAATCAATTGCGCCTTAGATTTAGGCCTACTAAACTCTTTATTCAGTGCGGTATGGATCTCTGCCAATGCAACGTTTGGGTTATCGTTAGAGTAATTTATGTACCAAGTTAGCACGTGATCCTACAAAGCACTAAACAACGTCTCCTTCTTCATGTGATCATCTGTGATGCCCTGAGCTTCCCATACAGCTTTTACAACAAACCAGAACTACTCTGAGTCCTCATTTCCCAAGCCCTCAAACAAAGGCAACTTCACTGCATTTTCCATGTTGAACTGTGGTGGAGGTGGTGGTGGAGTGGGCAAAGTCATAGGTGATGGTGGAGGTGGTGTAGATGGCAGTGGTAGTCATGGAAACCCTTGTTTTATCAACTGAAATGCACTTCACGGAGAAGCCTATGCTACTCCCTCGTCGTCACTCAAAGGAGGTGAAATCAGTGGGCTATATTCAGGACCCTTTCTTCCTTCATTCATGTAAGTATTTCCACTTCACGTAACTTTGAACATCAAGGTAGTTGCATAACCTGCTTTTCACACAATAACATCTTAATCCAAGTATTTAAAGACTTCAAGTACTTGCCTCACATACCTTTGAAAAAGTGTCGCTCCACGTCGCTTTAATTGACTAAGGTATCAAATGCGAATTCAGTCACAAACCCCCCTATGATACAATTGAGAGAATGATCGACAACGTAGACAATCTTATCCTCAGAGGCTTCCAGTCTCTACACTAACTCTGGGGTCGAGACAATAGGATTTTCAGGCCTCCACCTTCCTTGGCTATCTGCTAGCTTTGTGATCCACTCATATAACTCAACTGGAAAGGAATAGAAAAAGATCTCATGGATTTCTGTATACAGGTACCTATCTAACCACTATTCCTTCATCAGCCGTGGATTTTTGTTTTCTTATGCTATGAATTTATGGATCTTCCTATATAACTAGCCTTCTATCTCTTTCTTACTGGGATTCCAGTCATACTACATCACAAATCTCTCATGCATATTTCAATCCCAGCAACAGAACCATTTGTTGGATTTGCGGGCCTTGACCCAGGTTCAACATTATTCAACCAAACAAATCTCTACACTACTAGCCCTTTCGAAATTAGCCCATGGAGCGTGGACCGAAGTCTCACTTGAAGTAGTATGTGGGATTGTTGGAACCAAGTTTCCGCACCTTGATATGGTCGTGATGTCGGTTTATAGCACATACTCCTGCCTTCAACGGGGTCGCTAAGCCTTAGGGCTTATCGATCTACCATCTATCCCACCCTTCAGTACCTCTGCAAAGGTGTACAATTGACCTTCGTGCAGCCCTAACCAACGGTTCAAGTACTTTCTTGTTGCTATGACGATGTACTCTATAGGTTCCCAAGTTATCTCAAGTGCTTTACTTATTCTACCAATCAATTACAGTTATCATTGCGTAAACTAATTTTCTTACTTGCATTCAATTAACATATATAATCACATAGATTCGTGCATCAGATAAACATCATCAAATAAACCCAAATCACAATATAATCAAATGCATTAACAAAGACTAAATACACAGTAATTGTAGAATACTTTACTTTATTGATATCTTCCAGTTTAATACAGACTCTATCCACCCTGTGCACATAGCTGCAGGGGTCCACACACTCAACTACGGACTTCCACCCTAGGCCTCTGCGCACTTAGCTGCAGAGCCTCTACCTATGCTAAGACCCAAAAACACTTAGACTTCTCCTCTACTTCTCTACTTACTCTTCGCTCCTAAATTATTCTATCTCCTAGAGCTTACTTACATAGCTCCTTTTTATACAATCCCATGGTCCATGAATCATGGGTAGATCTCTACAGCCGACTTGACACTTTAAAAAATAAGTGTGGGCAACCCTTTAGGACTCTTGATAACTTCAAGCTCCGCGACCACAAAATGTGAAGAATTTACAACTTTATTTCAAAATTGTCCCAAAACATGGGCTTTTAGCCCCAAAATTCTTTTGGGGGAACATGTTCCCAACAAAGCTGCAATGCAGAGCACAGTAGAGCTTGAAGTATTGAAGCTGGAGTTTAGTGACCTCTGCAATAAAGTGGAGAAGCTAGCTGAGTGACTCGAGGGTGAGTCACTATAGGTTTTAACCCTGTACAGAAATTACTTGCATACGAATTCTAAAACATGGAAAATAAACAATGCGAGAGCATAACACATAAAACACATATACACAGAGATTTTCCCCTGGATCCCAAAACTAGGACTACTAGCTTGATTTTTCATTAT
>APFE030959085.1:0-25025 GCA_000404065.3 Pinus taeda
TCCAAAAATAACAGTGTCACTTGTGTGCTTTTTTTCTTTCAGTTGATGATCTGTAGATGTTGTGACTGTATTGTGTTTATTTCAGTATTTAAATGTATGAAATAACTTGTTCGAATTTAAACAAGTAGAAGAAATAAACCAACAAAATACAGATTAATATTCTAATGGATAGACTTAGAAAGCTCAACACCCAACAACTTTTCTTCTTAGGAGAAATTGTTCTTCAACAATATTTACAATTCAAAAATATTCTAGAGATATGTGCTAAAATCCAAAACCAAGATACCATTCAAACTTGGTCAAAATTCTAGGTTAGTCAACATTCATTAAACCCCAAAAAATAGTTAATTTTGATTAGCTTTCGGCCTGGTCAACCTATCTCCTGTGATCAACATTGGACCTGTGGTTGATCCCCGTGGTCAACTTGGACATGCGATTGATCCCTATGGTCAAACCTACAGTCAAATTGTCCTTTACTATGGTCAATCTTAGCCTCTTTTTTGCAGTGTAAGTCAGTCAGCAATCTGGGTCAAGTATAGCCAGTCAACTTGATCAAACAACAAGTCAATGGTCAACTCTAGTCAAACTTCAAATATGGTCAAACTTGTTCAATTCATCCTCTAAACTGATCCTTTTTACGACTGCTTCAGAAGATATGTTGTTGTTATGGGAGGAAGAAATGAGGTAGTCTATTTGTGTATTTATACTTGTGAAATGGGTTGGTTTTGACCAAGAGTCACACCCATTCATTTGTGGGGCCGACTTGACACTTAGGGGCCTACACAAAGCCCAAAAAATATAATAATCTTAATTTTAATTTTCATAATTTTCTAGGCCAACTTGAGAGGCCTTTTGGCATGCAGGAATACCTCCTGATGCTACAAAAAATCAACACTCCCTCTTAGCAAGAAAGGTATTCCCCTTGGTTGCAACATATTTCTCCTTTAACTAAAATTCCCCTTAAGAAAAATTCATGAGCTTGCCTTGTTGGTGCATGTCTATTGATAAGTCCATCTTCAAGTAGGCAATGTAACTCCCCATATGCATGTGGGTATCCAGTGTTTTTGGCCAAAGTCCTTTATGGCTACTTAGGAAAATGTATCAATCTCCTCTGATCATGACCCAAACAAGTTCTTTTGGCTTCTCATGAGAGAATTTGTCTTTGGACCATTCACCTTTATGGTCAAAGTCCTTTATGACCTAGCCAAGGCCTTCAAGCTTCAAAGGTGAATTACATCTATCTCCTTTAGTCGACCTAGCAAAGTTCTTCTAGAAGCCAAGTCCTTCTGGCTTCTAAGGAGAAGATTTGTCTTATCCTATAATTCCCTTAGGTCATTCACCTTTGTTGACCTTGCCAAGTCCTTCTGGCAACCAAGTCCTCTTGGCTTCAATGGTGAATGCATCTTATAATATGCCCCTATAATTACCTTGGGCCATTTACCTTTCTAGTCAAAGTCCTTTATGACCTAGCCAAGTCCTTTTAGCAACCAAGTCCTTCTCGCTTCAAAAGTGAATGTATTCATCTCATCTCAGTCAAAGTCCTTTATGACCTAGCCAAAGTACTTGATGGTTTCAGGAGATGGTTAACCCAATCCTGCAGACGTCGTCATTCCCTTCCAATGAGGAAAACATTCAACATCAGACTAAGCTCGTCTTTGTCCACAATCTACTCATTTGTGGATATGTACTGGAGCTCTACTACTCCTTTTTGCATCATGTCTCGGAGGAAGTGATCTAGACATGCCCTTCTTGCTTCTGAAGCCTTATTGCTTCATGACTTGTGATATTCTTGTAAAGACTCTCTTCGCCTCATGAGACATATCTCAAACCACATCCAATTTGTTAGGTCCCTATAATGCTAGTGTAGCCCCCATATTGTTATTGTTGTGCCCCATAAAAGCCCACTATTGTTATTGTTGTGCCTTTACATTATTATTGTTATTTAGGCTCTAATTATATTTTGACCCCTTAGACTTCCTATATATACCAAGGAGGTCTTGTCCTTTGAATAATCCAAGAATTGTTCATTTATGTGATGTAAAAGGAGGTTGGTCCTTCAAAGACGCTTATTTTCATTTCTTTGATCTATCTTTTCTTCTATTTTGTGATCTGGTTACATAACATTTTATATTTAGTTTTGGATCCTAGGGTTTCACTGCTTCGAATAGGTCATCTTGGCATTTTCACTATATTTTTTTTTTTTTGGGAGGAATCAGAAGCTGAAATTTCACCATGTGGAGTAGAAATCTTGATGAACATTGTGTAAAATTTTAGAGCTTGGTTCGCTATGTATTTAGAGATATGGTCCAAAGAAATTAGGGTTTTTGCATGCTCCAGAATTTAGTCTAAAACAAGTGTTCCGAAGAAAATCGTCATAACTTTCTCTTCATGCATCAAATTTAAATTTCGTAAGAAGTGTTTGAAAGTGCATGGACTATAGTTTTTTTGTGTATCATTTTCAGGGCCGAAGGTGGAAATAGTGACATGTGGCAACCCGTCGCTCTATTGAACTGGTCCATAATCAAGTTATTGTGAGAGATTTGGCATAAATTTATTTCAAAGAATCTAATCTTGGTTTGACTTGTGGTGTTAGAAAGAAGAGTCAGAGTGTTACCACAAGACAAAATTCTAGACCTTGGAGAGCTGAAATTATAGAGATACAACATTTTCAAGGTCAAGCTCCAAAAAGCAAAAAAATGTGTGTTTTTTAAATTTGCATAACTTTTGTTTGAAAAATCAGTTTGAAGTGATTCAATGGGCACAGTGAAGCATAGATATCATTATTTAGTTCCAATATGCCTCGCAACAAAAAAATGTATACACCCAGTAAGTCAACAAAAAGCTCTACTATGATGCATGAAGAAGAGGAATAAATGCAACATGGTATATCAAAATTACGGGACCAAGTGCAACAAATTTCACTCTCGCAAAGAGCAACAAAAAATGGGTTGGGGGGTTTGAAGGATGGTTTAAAAACAAACATGAGAGTTTTAAAAGTAGACATGGATGCGATGAATGCCAAGTTGGAAGGGTTGAAAAAAGTTGCTGCAAGAAAGGCTTCCCAGTGGTGACAAGGTACTCCATGAAAATCATGATGAGGACAAAAGGAATATGAATTATGATTTTAGAGACTCCAATGTTGGGTTTAAGACCCAACACATTCCAAATATCGATATGACGAAGTTTGATGGCAAAGATCCAATAACATGGATACTATAGATGGAGTAGTTCTTTGATCTACACGATGTGCAACACACACAAAAGGTACACATTTCATATTTATATTTATAACCTAATCAATTTGTATGGTATCGATGGCTTTGTTCTCATAATGCACTAGTCACTTGGACAATTTTTACAGAGGAATTAATAGCACGTTATAAGGATATAAAGAGCAATACCTTCTTTAGCCAAATGATAAATCTCAAACAAAAGGGTTCAGTTGGGGAGAACATTAATGACTTCCAAAGATTGAATATCAAGGTAATTGATATTCCTGAGGAGCATCTGATTGATGTCTTCATAGGGACTTTAAAGGATAACATCCAACATGAGGTTCACCTTTGGGAACATAAGTCATTGGAGAATGCACTCAGGGTGACAAGAAAGGTTGAAAGAAAAATTATGGCAACAAGGAGGTCTACCACTCATAGATATAAAGATGGAAGTGTTGCCGCTCCTAGCATCCCACAACCTACAAGGTTGACACCACAACAACTAGAGGAAAAAATAGCAAAAGGGCTTTGTTACAATTGTGATAACAAATACACTAAAGGTCATAAGTGCGATAAGAAGAAATTATTTTACATAGATTGTGAAAAAGAGGGAGAAAATGAGCAAGAAACATCAAAAGATGAGGATATACACTAAGAACCAACCCCAAAGGCTAAAAAGGAAGAAATGAATCCAACCATATCTTGTAATGCATTGGCAGGAATTACCACTCCACAAATTGTCAAGATAGAAGGATATATCAAGAAGAAAAAGGTAATAGTGATGATTGATTCGGCTAGTACTCATAATTTTATTCATTGTAAGATAGCTAAGGATTTGAATTGCTTTATATATCCAACACCAGAGTGTCAAGTGATGGTTGCAAATTGAAGAACTATAATTTGCTCAGAGAAGTGCCATAATATCAATCTCACTATGGGGGAATATGTATTGAATAGTCCAATGCTTTCCATTCCAATGGATGGTGCGAATGTTGTATTAGGAGTCTAATGGTTACAATCTTTGTGGACGATAGCTTTAATTTTTTAGAACTTTTCTTGAATTTTTTCTCAGAAGGAAAGGAAATTGAATAAAGGGGTATCACAAGGAAACTTGAGAAGATAATCAGCTCTAATGGCATGAGAAATTTTTGAAGAGGAACAATGAGGGGTAATTGCACAATTATGTTCACTAGATTTTCAAACATCTAAGTCATCCGTTTCTCCAGATCTCCAAAGAGTCATTGACAATCATTCCAAGGTATTTGAGATTCCTAAAGGTATACCATCTATTCACAATCATGATCACGCTATTCACTTGATTCCAGGAAGTGTTCCTCCAAACATTAGACCTTACAAATATCCTTATGGTTGTAGAAATGCTAGAGGCAAGTATAATTCAACCTAGCCAAAGTTCTTTCTAATCTCCAGTAGTATTGGTGCACAAGAAGGATTGATCATGGCACATGTGTTAGGATTATAGAGAGCTCAACAAGATCACTATTAAAGATAAGTTTCCCATTCCCGTCATTAATCAATTGTTGGATGAACTACATGGAGAAATTTACTTAACGAAGCTAGATCTTCGTTCATAATATCGTCAAATTAGAATGAAGACAAAAGACATTCTGAAAACAACATTTAGAACTCATGATGGTCATTATGAATTCTTGTTCATGCGTTTTGGCCTTGTTAATGCACGTGCCACATTTCAAGGTTTGATGAATTCCACTTTCAAACCCTTCCTTAGAAATTTTGTGTTAGTATTTTTTGATGATATGCTAATCTATATCAAGTCTTGGAAAGATCATGTTCAACATGTTGACAGGGTGCTCAAATTATTTGAGAAGAAACAATTGTATGCAAAATTCTCCGAATGTTTTTTTAGGGTATAGGAAATGGAATATTTGGTGTTGAACTTTCTAAGTTTACTTAGTTTAGAATCCCTTCATGCACTTTTTTCTGATTTATTCCTACCTACTTGTTATTTTTCTTTAACAAGTTATTTACAAAATAAATACTCAAAATAAACACCAATGCATGCTCAACATATTACAGATCAACAACTAAAAGAAACAAGAACAAACACACCACATTACACCATTATTTTTGGACCAATGTCCCCGGAAAAACCCAATGCGGAAAAACCGGTGCAACTATCTAAGGGTTTTCTTATTAAGCAATATCAAAGTACATTCTGGGTGCCGACACTGGCCTACCCAATAGAGAATTTCCTTAGCAGCTATACCTCACAGTTTGAGAGAAATCTCTTCGCTGAATCCTCAGAAAATCCTTCCTGTAGCTCCTCAGCACAAAACTGCTCTACAACCCCAGCGTCTGACCAATCTGGACTGTGTCAACCCCTTTGTCTCACGCTGGCCCTGCGTCATCCTTTCTTGGCCTACATCAGCCCCAGGAGGCTCTGCGTCAGCTTTCTAGGCCTCTGTGTCAGACATGCTAGCTTCTCTGGTGCTCTGCGCAGCACTTGGCTGCCTCTGCGTGGCCCTGCGTGAGCCCTTGCTGGCTCTGCGTCACTCTCCTTGGTTGCTGCGTTGCTCTCCTGACACAATCTCTACCTTTTTTGTTTCTTTATACTCAATGCCCCTCAACTGCTCTCTCGATCATTGATTCTATCTCTCTTAGTAAACTTCGCTCTAGAGAATAGAATGACTGATCACTCTTGTGTCTTCTCCAAGTGATCCTCAAGCCTCTCTTATACTTTTCCTGTTGACGATTCAACGACCGAGATTAAGTCCCTAATCAATGACTAAGATTAGATCTGGCTTGATCCATGTCTTTTGGACCACTCTAACACAGATTCATATTAATACACATTAATATTTTATTTTCCCTAAGTTTAGACTCAGGGACTCCATTAAAAATATTAATTATTTTAATATCTCCTGATTTGTTTAGAATTTGCCCAAACCCTTTCTGGGTATTGGAGATCTCATGTGCCCCAACCTTTCCACGAAATTTCGTGGCTAGAGCACATCCGATGCTACCCCAAATCAATAATTGGGTCATATTGTATTCCATGAGGGTGTTAAGACAGACCTTGACAAAAATAAAGCCATAAAGGAATGGAAAATCCCCACAACCTTAAGGAATCTTTATGGATTTCTCAAGTTGATAGGGTATTATTGGAAGTTTGTTAAGAATTATGGGAAGATAGCAGCACCTCTAACAACATTACTAAAGAAAGAGGCAATTTTTTGGACTTTAGAAGCAACTAAAGTCTTTGAACATTTGTTGACGGTGCTAGATACCGCCAACATACGTGGGTCTCCTTGTTGTGAAGTCCCAATTAGACCTCACATCGTTGGGAGTGTAAAAATTCCTCAACCGAAATCCCTAGTGCAGCAACTGATGATATTTCTCCTACTTGTTAGATTTACATGAACAAGTTATTTGTAGTTTCCTACAACAAACATTGAAATACATACACCACAACCTACACCATTTAAATAATATGTTGAAACAAGAAACTGAACAAGAGAAAGATACAACACAAATCATAGTTATTTTTGGACAATCGTCCCCGGAAAATCTCGATGCGAGAAAACCAGTGTAGCATATCTGAGGGTCTTTATTATTACTCAGAAGTTATTTATGAATGCAATCTTTAGATGCCTAGCTGGCAATCCAATATAGAGAATATCACTTGGCATAAGAAATTGTTGAGATTACCTCACTCTCCACTGCAAGTCCTAATTGCTCCGACAACTGAACCAATGAGTCCTCGACTACTTCTGTGTTGCTCCTGCGTAGTCATTGCGTGGACCTGCGTCAGCCTCTAAGGCACTGTGCCACCTCTTTGTTGGATCGATTTGCTCTCAAGAGCTGACTCCAGCCCTCCCAGCTCAGAATGTCAACCTCCTCAGAAAATTTTGGACCTCTGCGTGGAAGGCTTCTACGCTACTCTTCGTGGGCCCTTCCTAGCTTTGCGTCACTCTCTCCGGGCACTGTGATGCCTCCTCTATGTGTCTCTCTGCCTCTTTGTTGAGTATTCTTGGCTCCAAAGAAGATCCTCCAGCCAAAACTTTGTCTGCCCTTCTCTACATGATCACTACAAAATCACTGTGTTGCCTCTAGCTTCAACAATTTGATCTGATTGATTAACTCTGTATGTTTTTCCAAATGACACTCAAGCCTCCTTAAATA
Organism: Pinus taeda; assembly: GCA_000404065.3. Lineage (NCBI taxonomy): Eukaryota > Viridiplantae > Streptophyta > Pinopsida > Pinales > Pinaceae > Pinus > Pinus taeda. The sequence goes on from APFE030959085.1 coordinate 7,377, forward strand.
ATCTCCTCGTTGAAATTCAACGACCCAGATTAGAAGTTAATCAATGGCTAAGATCATTTTTGCTTGCTCCTCATCTTCTTCTATAAGTTACACCCATAGCTAGATTAATACCCCTTAATTATTTTAATTCCCTAAGTTTAGACTTAGTGACTCATTAAAAATAATTTATTATTTTAATAAAACTGTCTCTGGGTGGAATTTCCCAAAATGCTTTCTGGGTTCTTTGGAATACATGTGCCCAAGACTCCTTGCAAAATTTGAGACTTAGAGCACATCCAATGCTACCAAAAATGAACACTCCCTCGTAGCGAGAAATGTGCTCTAGCAATGCCTCCCATTGAAGCATCACCCTGACTTCATAACGTCGTCCTTTGCGCTATTGATGTTTGACATGATGTCCACCAACTACTGCGTTTTTGCTGCAATTGTACTGTTGCTAACATTGCCACTGTCAACACTGCATCCGTACTATAGCTCCCTCTGAATTTCTGCATCTTTGCTGCTGCTGGCACTGGCACCGAAAACTACTCCTGCACTGTAAATTGTTGTTGCTACAGCATCAACAACGAAAAAACATCCCAAATTATTGAACTAGTGTTCAACATAGATGCATCTTGATGCTGAAGATCTGATTGCTGCTAGTCCCATGCTATCCCTCTAAAGCCACTGTGTTGTTGTTGTTACTACATTGTGCCTCCCTGCACTGCTGCAAATCTGCACTACACTGCTCAAACTTGGTGTTCTAGGCACTGCATCTGTCGCTCCAACACTCCTCTGAACCATCTGACACTGGTCCATCCTGTTACTTCTTATCTGGGCTCCTGTAGCATGGAATTGATCTGAGAGGTGGGCTCCTCAAGGATCCTGCCCATCTGTAACTCTTTCGAACTACAACTCTAAAGCAGCCAACCTCCCTCCTGGAGGTATCTTGATTGTCATGGAAAATTCCTCCTCTTCGATCTTTGCGGGTGCAGCCTTCAGATCGTGCTTCTCATCTTTGTCCTTCTTCCTGAGAGGACATTGTGTTGCGTAGTGACCCATTTCATCGCACATGAACCATTTGATCTTCGAGACGTCCTTCTTCCGCCTTCGCTACTCCTGCTACCCCTTGGATGCAAGGGTTGCATTTTCTTCCTCCTTGGGCTTCGACCCACTGCTGCTGCTTCCATCAAGCTTGCACTTGACTAGATCTCTCCTCAGCTCTTCTTGCATGAGAGCTGCCCACATACTATCCCAGTTTGGCAAAGCTACCCTGCCTAGGATTCTCTGGACAAAGACTTGCCACTCTTCTGAGACTGAGTTTAGGATCAGCCTCACCATCTCAGAACTTTGAGGTGTAGAACCCACAATGGCTAACTTGTCCAGAGTCTCTTGAAGCTTCGTGGGGAATTCTCCTAAAGACTCTTTTTCCCATATATGACTAAGTGCCTTTTAATATTCCATATATAACTCTTGGACTTCCACACATTACATTTTGACCTTTTCTTGAGAATACATCATTACATTCCACATGATGATGTGGAAAGACAAATGGAAACATTTGACATAGAGATGACACTTGTACAAGTTACAACTTGACAATGATGACATGGAGCTCATGATGAGGTGGTAATGCTAAGATGTTCTCCTTGTCGCTATGTCTTCAATCTTGATGGCAGATCTCATCAGTACTTCATCTTCATGGAAGATTTGCTTTGTTCTTCAACTTCACCCTCCAAATGGTCTTGAGTCAGTATTGGAATCCTCTGAGTCATCATGCAATGTCTTCTTTCTGTCTTGGTCTAGGATCTGCTTCGTTGTTTTCATGATGGTTCCCCTATGTGCTTCTTCCTTGCAAGTGCTGCTTTGTGCTTTCTTCTTGCCATCTTTTTTCAGCATTACCTTGTCATGCTAGGAAGATACTCCTGCCAATGAAAATCATCCATGACAAAGCAAAATCAGTCTTAAAATCATCTATTCTATCACTACCTAGCTCAGGGAATGCATTGCTTATGGTAGGCCTGTGGAAGGTTTGAAAGGAGGAGGCTTGATTACGAGGGCGGTCAAACTCAACAATGACTTAGGAAGGCTCTACTGTTCATTATTACTACGCCATGCGCTATGAAGAGGAGATCTCCTTGGTCCAGCGCAGTGGGGAATTTGAAGGGACAAGGTGGTGAGCTTGTTTCTTAAGATTGTGCCATGCTCTAAGAAGGAGAGAGAGGGCCTCCTTGAGCCTTGTTACTACACCATGCACTAAGGAAAAGAGAGGCTTAGGAAAGTGTTTAGTGTAGAAGGGAAGGGGAAGAGGGAAGGATGAAGGCTTCAGGCTTCAGACTACGTTGTGCACTAGAAGGAAGAGGATGTCTTTAACAAAGCGCAATTTGACTAGTCAAAGGTTCATTGTCTCTTCAGACTACGACATGCGCTATGGGATACTTGTCAAGGAATAGGGTTGAGTGCAGAGCACATTGGGAAGAGGGAAGGAGACTCAGTGATGCTTCATTGTGCGTCATGCGCTAGGAGGAAGAGGAAGCTCAAGGGCTAGCGCAATTTGAATGAACAAGGGGTCACTGTTGGTTTGGAATGCGCTTTTCCTTCTAGGCTAGTGTAGTTTGACGCAACAGTTGGTGCTTGGCCATTTGGAATGCGTTTTTCATTGAGGGAAGCCATAGGAAGGAAGCCACTTTTCCTAGGAGGATTTTCATTGCACTGTGACGATAGGAGGGTCTTTGCATTGCACAGTTTGCCTCTGCAAGAGGGTGGAAGAGGTCCATGCTGTCAAGTGGAGTGATCTATGTGCCAGGCAAGGTAGAGGTGATCAAAATTCAATGTAGTGGGTTAGTATAAGCAAGAAGGGTTAGGTGACTGCCCTGGGAAGGTTCATAATGTGAAAAAAGTTTTAGGTGATCTCGAGGAGGACTTAGTGCACCAATCTTGGTGAGTAAGTTTGCATCATTGAGGCCCATGAATAGGTTAAGCTCATCTCCTAATAAGAGGGTTCATCCTTCACAACTTGCACTGGGCAGGAGGATCGAAAAGAGCTCCATAATGGCTAAGTATGGGACCAATAGAGTAAGAGAAGGAGATGCATTTCAACATGACTCAAACTTGGATCACACACATAAAAACCATCAATACAAGCTAGTAGGATACACAGGACTCATGGATAGCAATCCCACATCACAACGGTAGCAAAGCGACACTTATTTCTAAGTTTGACAGTTGAAATGACACATTACGACACCTAGAACACAAGTTACGACAAAAGTGTCGACCGAGACCAAAAGGTGCTCTAAGCTATAGGAATGTGTCAGCGCATATTCTAATGATATGTATGACCATGTAATGCAGAAGGTGTGTCAGGAATAACTTTGGTGATATGCAAAGGTGTGACACAGGCAGGAGTGAAAACAACAAAAGTTACACCCGCGACAGAAGGAAAACATGAAGACACTTGCAAAATGTGAACGATCTTGAAAGAGACACATGCCAGAGTGAAGATAACATGAAAACGACACTTATTAAAGTGAAAGCGAGCAAACTCGACAACCGTGAATGTGAAAGCGACAATTATGAAAGCAATGGTGCGCCAAATCGACATTAAGAGAACTCACCGAGCTGAAAGTTCAATTGCAATTAAAGTGAGGGAAGTTGTCAATGAAAGTGCACACTAACTGCTGACATGTGCTGAATATTGCATCTACACCATCTTGATGGATTGTGCTATGCAGTTCAAGCTTGCATAAAGGAAGTGTGTTCATGAACTCATAAAAACTAGGCATGTGTGAGCAAGTGACTTTGATAGTTAAAACTAGGAAGAAGACAAACACTTTACAAAACATCGATTGACCATGATGTAGCCATAGAGTGACAAATCGTAAGATCCTCTATGGGCTCCAAAATTCAAGTGTAGGCAAAATTTTGGAGGGTGTTGATTGCAATGTCAACAACATCTTAAAGAGGCAATGTGCAGAGCTCTGGTATTAGCTACACCATACTTCACAAAAACCTTTATTGTGGAATGTGATGCCTTAAGAAATGGCATTGGTGCTATTTTAATGCAAGAAAGAAGACCCATTGCTTTTGAAAGTTGTCCAACTAGGGGAAAGTACTTACAAAAACCTATCTATGAGAAGGAAATGTTGGCAATACTACATGCACTGAAGAAATAACGCCCTTACCTAATGGGAAGACATATCAAGGTAAAACAAGATCATGATATTCTTAAATACTTCTTGGAACAACGATTATTTTCAAAAGAGCAGAAAAAATGGGTCACAAAGATGTTAGGTTATGACTTTGAAATCATCTACAAAAAAGGGAAGCTAAATGTTGATGCAAATGCATTTTTAAGAAGAGATGAGGATGTGAAAGCATTGCTCTGTGCCATTTCTATGATCCAACCTGATTGGATAACTGAAACAAGGGATGAATGGAAGAATAATGAAGAGGTATGGACACTCATTCAAAAGTTGGAGCAAGATCCCTGTGCATTTGATTCATTTATTTGGAAAAATGATTCATTGTGGCACAAAGATAACTTATATCGATGTAAGAATTCCCAACTTAAACAAAAGGTTCTTTTGTAATCGCACACCTCTCCTATAGGAGGGCACTCAAGATTTTTATAAACTTACCACAGGGTCAAGAAGAATTTTTTTGGGATGGAACTAAATATGATATTCAAAAGTTTGTGGTGGAATGCATGGTTTGCCAACAAAACAAAGTTGAGATAGTTAAGACCCCAAGTCTTTGACAACCATTAGCCATTCCAAGTCAGCATTGGGAAGAGGTCTCAATGGATTTTATCACAGGTTTACCCAAGTTTGAAGGAAAGAGTGTCATCATGGTGGTAGTTGATATACTTACCAAGTATGCACACTTTTGTGTACTATCTCATCCTTTCAAAGCTAGTACAGTCACTACTACATTTGTTGAAACAATCCAAAAGCTGCATGAAAACCCAAAGGTTACTGTAAGTGATATATATTCCATTTTCACTAGAAATTTTTGGACATAATTATTTTCTTGTCTTGGTACTCAATTAGATCATAGCTCATCTTATCATCCTCAATCTAATGGGAAAACTGAGATAGAGAACAAATGTTTGGACATGATTATTTTCTTGTCTTGGTACTCAATTAGCTCATAGCTCATCTTATCATCTTCAATCTAATGGGAAAATTGAGATAACGAACAAATGTTTGGAAGGATATCTTCGTTGCTTTGTATCCGATAAATAAACACAAAGGATCAAGTGGTTACCCCCGACAGAATCGTGGTATAATACTTGCTTCCATACCACAACAAAAATGACCCCATTTATGGCGCTTTATGGATATCATCCACCGTCCATCACATCGTCTTTAAGTGACAATTCTAAGGTTCAAGCAGTGGAAGATCACATTGAGCATCGACAAGAAGTGCTCCAACTCTTAAAGGATAACTTGACTTTGGCACAAAATCGAATGAAACAATACATAGATAAACATCGCAGTGAAAGAAGTTTTGATGTAGACGATTGGGTATTTTTACAACTACAACCATACAAACAAATGTCCCCTAGCATGCTAAGAAGGATATTAAACTATCACCCAAGTACTATGGCCCTTACAAGGTGTTGTAAAAGATTGGTACTATGGCATACAAATTGGAGTTGCTGCATCTTCGCGAGCACACCCAATTTCCATGTTTCATGCTTATAGAAGGTTATAGGTGACAAGCTTCCAATTCAAACTATATTGCTAGAACTTGACGAGAAAGGAAAAATCATATTAGAGCATGAAGCAATCATTTTCAGAGTATCTCATTAAGTGGAAGAACTTATCTATTGAAGACTCTAGATGGGAGGATGAGTATTTTATTGAAAAGCATCTAGAACTACTCAAACATCTAGGTCAACACTTTTTTGAAGGAGAGGGGCATGTTAGGTCCCTATAATATTAGTGTAGCTCCAATATTGTTATTGTTGTGCCCCATATAAGCCCACTATTGTTATGGTTGTGCCCGTACATTATTATTGTTATGTAGGCCTTAATTATATTTGACCCATTAGAATTTTATATATACCATGGAGGTTTTGTCATTTGAATCATCCAAGAATTGTTCATTTATGTGATGTAAAAGGATGTTGACCCCTCGAAGAGACTTATTTTCAATTTGTTGATCTATCTTTTGTTTTGTTTTGTGATTTGTTTACATAACACAATTGTACAACATAGGTACCACATGCTTCATCGTTATCCATTGTATATGCCTCAACTCAACTGTAAACTGGTTCAGAATACTATACACTGGTTCATGGTGTTCATTGCAAGGTGAATATATGGCCTAGTGTTAACTAGGTACTTCACGAATCTAATCAATTGCCCGTACATTGTAGGATTCCCCAAATTTGAATCTCCAATCCCAAGAAATAGTGTATTTTCTAGAACCTTTCATTTCAATCTTCGAGGCCAAACTCCCGCCGACATTGAAATAGGTTTTCTTGTGGACGTCTTGATTGCTCCCTCTATCATGGAAGTAAATGCTCTTGCCACTGTTGCTCCCTTTGTCATGCAAGCAAGTCCTTTTTCTAAAGCTGTAAGCAAGTCCTTTTGCTGTCGCTATAAGCAAGTCCTTTTGTTGTCGCTATAAGCAAGTCCTTTTGTTGTCGCTATAAGCAAGTCCTTCTGTTGTAGCTGCTCCCTTTTATTACATAAGCAAGTTCTTCTGCTATGGTTTCCTCCGTGAAGACACGTTGCTCCTAGAGACCTTCTTTCTCTGAGCATCTAGCCTGACAATCTCAATTCCATGACATCTTCTTGCAACACTGTTCCTTCCACTTGCCGGATTATCAACTCCCTTGGAACTAGAAGCTCTTCCTATTGTCAAACACAATCCTGGATGTGAATCTGTATAATTTCTTCGTTTTGAACAACAAACATTTTGACCATTTGTGACAAGAGGAAAAATCATCTTGTAGTCCACTCTCTCTTACTGGGAGAACCCTCTTGTCACAACCTTGCTTGGTACTTCCTGATGTTGCCACCTATGTAATGGCAGTCTTCGTAATGGACCTGAAAACCTCATTCAGGAGGTAATGGAAGAAACAATTATAATCAAGCAAAAAAATAGAAAGACAAGAGATTGACCAAGGAATGAAATAATAATAGTAATCAAGGGAGATAGATATGAAATACTTATCTTTTGATTAAACTACTGGGATTTGTATGGAATTGTTGGCTCTATCTTGATCCTTCCCTCCTTGCAGAAATCAATGGAGTCCGTTTGCAATCTCATCAAGATTGGATTCCTTGTCTTCTTCTGAGGTGGATGCTCATCCTCATCATCAACATCAACTATTGATGCATGTTGCTTTCCTTTTTCTGCATAAGAGCCAGGGTTTCTTCATCCTGTGGATTCATCGAGTTATCTAGCCACACCAAAGGCTCAACAACAAGTTAGTATCAATACCAATTCATCCTCATTCTATCAAGGAGATAAACCAAGCATGCATCACATCAACTCCACTTGCGTCCAACACTCTAGGTCTTGCTCTAGAGTTTTATATTACAAACCATAGGACTTTCTCATCCAAGACTCCAATACAAGTAGTAACTTCCAAGTCTTATAGGGTCTACAAAACCTAAGTCTTTCAACTCTTGTACCACACAACCATAAAGGCTCCAAAGAGAGGCATATACTTTAATACAAGTGTTATGATAAGACTTTCTCCTCAACTCCCTTTGGCTCTGGAGTAACTTCCTTGGTGGACAAATTAGAGAGGTGTACTTAGTAAAATTCCAAATGATCAAGTTAACCATATCTAACGTGGACAATAAACAAGGGCTTGACTCTGTGTCAAATGTAGGTTCTTTCGCTTGTCATCACACCACATGTCATGCTTGAAAGAATGTCATCATCCATACTATAGAATGTCTAAAGCATAATCTCGAAACTTAAGTCATTCTGCAAAAACGAATTATCCTCGGACTAGAATTAGACCATTGATCACATTTAGGTAGTGAGTTATCCTTAATTATTATAGTGTCAATTCAACAAAGGGCTCAAATTAATTTGTAGGAAGTCTGGTCATGCTTGTCAGACTTTCTGCTACCTTAGAATACCTCCTTGGTTCTTGAGTTCTGCCCATGGAGGTGCCATGAAACCAACATTAATCAATGCTTCAAATTCCCTTAAAATGCATCATAAGAGGTCCTCAAACTTCCCTCTAAACAAGCCCTTAATGATCTCTGTAATTTGGCTTAGACATCCATTAAACTTCAACCTTCCTTCTGCTGTGAATTTGCCACTTCTTGTGCCTTAAACAAGCTTCTTGGGTGCTTTAAAAACTCGGTCCAAACAGGCCTCTGGAGGGCCAAAATTTTCTTGTACTTGGCTTCTCCTAGATACTTCAATGGCTATTGTTTTATCAGGGCTCTGAAACAATGTTGAATTTTTTACAATAGTACATAGTAGATACTAGAAATTGATCTTCTGATCTGATAATTACTTTCCAATGACTTCTAATCAAGTTATCTTATGTCATATATCATTAAGCAATTACACACAAAAAATCTTAACAATAATGCAGTGAAAACAGTAGGATCAAAAGAGACAACCATGCACAATAGAGACAACAAATTTACCTTGGGAAAACCCAACAACTTTTCTTCTTAGGAGAAATTGTTCTTCAACAATATTTGCAATTCAAATATATTCTAGAAATCAGTGCTAAAATCCAAGTCCAAGATACGAGTCAAACTTGGTCAAAATTCCAGCTTAGTCAACACTAGTCAAACCCAAACAAATAGTTTATCTTGTTCAACCTTTGGCTTGGTCAACCTATCTCTTGCAGTTAACTTTGGACTTTCATTTGAACCCTGTGATCAAACCCATGACCAAACTTGTCAAATTGTCCTTACTGTGGTCAAAATCGACCTCTTTTTTGCAGTCAAATTCAATCTGTTATTGTTGTGAAATTCAACCGGAAATATTGGTCAAGTACAACCAGTCAACTTGATCAAACAACAGGTCAATGGTCAACTATAGTCAAACTTCAAATATCATCAAACTTGGTAAATTTATCCTCTAATCTATTGCTTTCCACGACTGCTTTAGAAGATATGTTGTAATGAGAGGTTGAAATGAGGTAGCCTCTTTGTGTATTTATACTTGTCAAATTAGTGGGTTTTGACCAAGAGTCACACCCATTCATTTATGGGGTTGACTTGACACTTTGGGGCCTACATGAAGCCCAAAAAATATAATAATTTTAATTTTAATTTTCATAATTTCCTAGGCCGACATGAGAGGCCTTTTGACATGCAGGAATACCTCTTGATGCTACAAAAATCAACACTTAGGAGGGAGCAAGCCCATAATGTGTTTGATAACAAGCTTATCAAAGGACAAAAGAGCTCTTTGATGGGTCAACTCTCTCTGATCCTGCAAGTCCTTGGATGCAAAGTCTTAGAGATACTTCCAAAAACAGAGACCTTTCTTACTTAGCCTACGAGCTTGAAATTTGGGACACTTGGAAATACACTGCCATCGATTTATCCATATCCAAATCGGTCACCATTGTAAGTCCTATCCAACATGACTCCTTGAGAAGATATATTTAACCAAAGAAGATACAAACCTCCAAGCATTCCAATTACTTTCACAAACGATTGATTTGGACACCTTTAAGAGGCATGGGATTGAGATATTGTTAAATTTGGAAACTAGGAGCAAACTCCACCTTGGACAACTCATATGATGCAGCTGATATTTCTATTGGATTCCTCTTTCCGAGAGGTGTAGGATTGATCTAAAGATCATCTCATTCTAACATGTACAGATGAAATTATGAATTTATTTCTATTATGGACAAATTGTCAAGGTCGACAAGCAAACTAATGTAGCATCACAAGCCCACAAGACATGTCTTTTCATCCTTAATGTTGCATATAAATAGAAGGAGCCTCTTCCTCATTTGCTCACTCATCTTCACACACATCTCTCTCTCTCTTCATCTGATTGGGTATGGATTTCTGGGCAGCCTCTCTCTCTACACGTGCGAAGAAGAAGACTATAATTTTCTGTTTGGGCATTGACCGAACTGCAAGAGGGTTTGACTAGTATTGACCGGGCAGTTATTGACTTGACTTGACTATGTTTTCCTTGAGGATATTTCTGTTTGGGCAGGCCGCATTTATGGGCACAGAAATCGAGGCAATTTGAGTTGTTTGACCAATGTTGACTGTAGGACTGTAGGTTTGATTCTGTGTTGACCAAGTTTGACTGAGTTTTTCAGGGCTATTTTGGGCTGATTTGGATGACTGTTGGAGGCCGATTTGACTGAGTTTAACCAAGCTGTTTTGGAGGATAAATTCTGCCCCATTGACCAGTGTTGAATTTTTGGTTAGGGCTTCCTGTGGCTATTGTTTATCTAGGCAGATTTGACTTTGATTGTCTCTCTCTACTGCCATTTTGAAGAATAATAAGAAGACTTGATCAAAGGGTTTCCCCACATTGGGGTTTTTCCTTGGCATCCGCCAAATATTGTGTCCGCTTGTCTTGGCTTGTCTTCCACTTTTTTTATTTATGTTTTATCTGCATTTACTATCATGTTCATGTGATTGCTAATCTGGAAATTGATATTGGGCTAATAAGAAAATTGAAGTAAATTGCTCTTAAGCATAGAACATACCATTGTTAACTAAAATTAACATGGTATTAAAGCTGAGGTGAAGACAAAGCCCATGCAAGAGTGAAAAGAGCAATCACTGAGAAAAGTAATCACTAAGAATTGTTGGACAAGGACAAGAGTCAATGGTCTCCACATCTTACTTCAAGCCTGATGATAAGCTCAATGATAAGTCTGATTATCATGCATGGAAGATGTCTCTTGATTTGACTTTGGAAGAGCAGGATGTTATGGAGTATGTGCAGGGAAAAATCACTGAACTTCCTTGAAATGCACTAGTTGCCACTAAGACAAAGTACAAGAAAGGTGAAGTCAAAGCAAAGAAGATCATCAGGGATTCTATTAGCAAGCATTTGGTTGCATACATCTCCGATTTGAACACATCTAATGAAATGTATGGTAGGTTGGTTGGCATGTTAAAGTCTAGCAATGCAAACCAAGTTCTCTTTCTCAAGAAAAAATTGAAAGACACAAAGAAGGGAAGAAGTGAAGATATTCAATCCTACTTCATGAGGATTACTGAGATAAAAAATGATCTACTTTTGATTGGAGAAGCTATTGTTGATAGGGAGCTCACTCTCATTGCCCTTGGAGGACTCCCTCGTGAATGGCATGTGTTCAACACTACTATTCTCAACAACGACAAGATTCCAAGTTTTGAAGAATCGCTGACTAGATGTTTTCAAGAAGAAACAAGGATGATGGAAATGGATATGCCTTCAAATAGGAATGATCAAACTGCATTCTCCGCTCATGCTAAAAATAAGAACAATGCAGGTTCAAAGAAGCAATGTCAAGGAAGGTCGGGATTCAAAAATGGAAGGAAGGGAAGATGCTTCATTTGCAACAAGTTTGGCCACTATGGTAGGGAGTGTCCTAATAGAAGGGATACACCTCATGATGATGACAACCACAACAATAACAATTTCAGTAGGAGCAACAATCAAAGGAATGCTCCCACTACTCAACATGGAAAAGGTCGACCTCCTAAAAGATCAAGAAACTCTAACTATGATGAATCTAATGTTGTTGATAACAAGCAAAAATAATTTTATCTTACATCTGCCCTCTCTACTACCTCTCCTCTGGATACTTTGGGAAATTGGTTGATTGATAGTGGTGCCTCAAGGCACTTCACTGGGTATAAGGAAGCTCTTTCAAATCTAATAGAAAATGATACAAATTTGGAAGTCATTCTTGGGGACAATGCCACCTATCACGTGAAGGGAGTTGGGAATGTTACTCTTCAATTGAATCAAGGTAACACCATTCACTACAAGAAGTACTATGTGTACTCGATCTAAAGAAGAATTTCGTATCTATTTCGACAATGGAAGACAAAGGATTCAAGGTGGCATTCATTGATGGAAAAGTACGTGTTTGAAAAAGAAATTTCAAAGAAGCGTTTACTCTTGGATTCAAGGTTGACAGCCTATATCAAGTTGGAGAAAGTCCACTAGGAGCTATGTTTTGCGATACATTTCTTCAATCCGAATTATGGCACCGAAGGCTTTCACATCTTCATTATAAAGCCCTACCCGATGTGAGGAAGATGGTAACAGGTATGCTTGAATCTAAAGTAGAACATGAAGGTGTTTGTCAGGGATGTGCTGAAGGAAAACATACAAGGGGAACATTCCCCTCAAGTGATAGCAAGACTACCGACATATTGCAATTGAGTCATTCTAATTTATCTAGTATGATGCATATAAAATCTATGTGCCTGGTTAAAGAGAAGTGGAGACAAGTCATGATGTCACCTTCGATGAAGACACTGCCCTTGGGAAACTTTGTAACCTTCCTATTCCAAGGAAGGACAAAGAAGCAGATTCAGGAAAACAGGGAGAACCGCAAGATGAGCCGATGCCCGATGCTGAAGGACTAATGAATCCCATTAATCCACCTCCTCATGAGCCCTCCTCCTTGGAAAGGAGACCCTCATGGCTTAGGGAAACTCTTGAAGATGTCGAGAAGCACATTGCACCAAGGGGGACATTTCATGAAAGTAAGAAGCCGAATGGGTAGCAAGGGTACTTAGCCGCCATGAGTACCATTGTACAATCTGTGCCTTGTACATTTGAAGAAGCCATGAAGCAATAGGTTTGGAAGGATGCGATGAACGAAGAGTATGAATCGATCATGAAGAATGATGTCTGGGATGTGGTTCCTAGACCCAAGGATAAGTCGGTGGTGACTTTGAAATGGCTCTACATGATCAAACATGGAGCTGATGGGAGTGCTGAGAAATTCAAGGCCAGATTTGTAGCTCAAGGCTTCTCTTAAAAGGAAGGAGTAGACTATGATGAGATATTTCACCGGTTGCTCGATATACCACCATTTGTTCGATCATAGCCTTTGCTGCCTTGCAAGGATGGAACCTTCATCAGATGGATGTCAAAACTGCCTTCTTGCATGGTTCGCTTCGCTTAAGGAGGAAGTATATGTGGAACAACCCGAGGGGTTCGAAGTTCAAGATCATGAGACACATGTATGTAGATTGAAGCAAGTCCTCTATGGCTTGAAGCAAGCCCCTAGGGCTTGGTATGAGAGGATCGATAACTATCTTATGAAGTTGGGGCTTACAAGAAGCAATGCTGACCCGAACCTATACTTCAAGGTTGAAAAGGACAGAACTCTCATTCTGGTCCGTTATGTGGATGATCTCTTTCTGAGAGGTGATGACCCTCTCATTCATCAATGCAAGAGGGAGTTGGCTTCTGAATTCGAGATGAAGGACCTAGGACTGATGCATTATTTCCTAGGGTTGGAGGTTTGGCAAAAGCCATGTGAGATTTTCCTTTCGCAAGGAAAATACATTGTGAAGCTACTTGAAAGATTTGGGATGGTGGATTGCAAGTCCGTGACTACTTCGATGGAACTTAACTTCAAGAAGTTATGCGGAAGTGCTGCTAGGCCCGATTTGTGAAATCCTTCTGAGTATCGTCAAATCGTGGGGGCCTTAGTGTTCTTGGTGAACTCCTGTCCAGACATATGTTTTACGGTGAATACATTGAGTCAGTTTATGGTCGAGCCTCATCACATACAATGGATTGTTGCCAAGAATCTCTTGAGATATCTCTGGGGCACAATCACCTATGGATTGAGATACACTGTCGAGAATGTGAGGCTCCATGGTTATTCTGATGCTAACTGGGCTAGTGTGGTGGATTGTAAGAGCACATCTAGATGTTGTTTCTCTCTAGGTTTTGCTTCGATATCCTGGAGGAGCAGGAAGCAGAAGTCGGTTTCTTTGAGCATCGCTGAGGCTGAATGCATTGCTGCTAGTATGGCCTCCTATGACGTTCTTTGGTTGAGGAAGCTCTTTAGTGCGCTGTTTGGACATGTGCTGGATACCACTATGATCTATTGCAACAACCAAAGTGGGATTTGTCTTTCTGAGAATCATGTGTTTCATGACCACTTCAAGCATATTGATATCAGGTACCACTTTATTCGGGATATGGTACAACGGGGAGCAATAAGGATCGTCATATTGGAACTGATGATCAGGTTGCAGATATTCTTACGAAGCCCCTAGGGAAAGTCAAATTCTTAACCTTCCGTGAATGACTTGGAGTCGTGGAGAGACCCTCTTATGAGGGTCCCGTTTGATTTGGATATTGAGCTTTGGGAGCTCCGAGGGGCTTGGGGTACTTCTTGGAGTAATGAGCGACCATAAGGTGAGTGGCTCACCTTCCCCTAGTGGTGCACAATGTACAGGGTGAGTGGTTCACCTTCGCCTGTGATACCCCATGATGGTTGAGATATGCATAGGATGAGCGGTTCACCTTCTCCTACCGATACATCCTACCCATGTAGTCCGAGACTCATGGGAAGTACCTCTCATCTAGCCAATGAGTAGGGAAATTAGGATAGAGACCATAGTACTATCAAAGGAGGCATTGTGTACTACCGTACTCCCTATGCTAGGATGTTTGATTGATCTGGTATCAATGGAGATTGACTTCGGGTCAGTGGAGAGTAGTATGATACACTCTTGATTATTGGAGACTGACTTCGGGTCAGTGGAGAATGGTATGATACATTCTTGATCATTTCTTCTTCATTATTTCTTCATGGTTCAATAGAGCAGAGCAGGGATGACAGGGATGGTACAGATTGTCAGATGGTTTGGCAGGTGGAGTTCTTCCTAGTTGAGAGGGAGTGTTAAATTTGGCTACTAGGGCCAAACTCCACCTTGGACAACTCATATGATGCAGATGATATTTTTATTGGATTCCTCTTTTTGAGAGGTATAAGATTGATCTAAAGATCATCTCATTCTGACATGTACAAATGGAATTATGAATTTATTTCTATTATGGACAAATTATCAAGGTCGACCAATAAACTAATGTAGGCTCACAACCTACAAGACATGTCTTTTCATCCTCAACATTGCATATAAATAAAAGGAGCCTCTTTCTCATTTTCTCACTCATCTTCACACACATCTCTCTCTCCTCATCTGATTGGGTATGGATTCTTGGGTAGTCTCTCTCTACACGTGCGAAGAAAAAGACTGTAATTTTCTATTTGGGCGCTGACCGAATTGCAAGAGGGTTTGATCAACGTTGACCGAGCAGTTGTTGACTTGATTTGACTATGTTTTTCTTGAGGATATTTATGTTTGGGCAGGCCACATTTCTAGGCACAGAAATCGAGGCAATTCAAGCTATTTGACCATGTTGACTACAGGAGGGTTTCACTGTAGGGTTGACACTGCATTGACCAAGTTTGACTGAGTTTTTTGGGACTGTTTTGGGCTGATTCGAATGACTATTGGAGATCAAGTTGATTGGGTTTGACCAAGTTTTGGAGGATAAATTCTTCCCCGTTGACCAATGTTGACTTTCTAGTTAGGGCTTCTTGTGGCTGTTGTTTGTTTGGACAGATTTGACTTTGATTGGGCAAGTGAATTTTGCATATTGTACTCTCTGCTAAACTTTTGAAGAACAAAAGAAGACTTGATCAAAGGGTTTCCCCACATTGGGGTTTTTCCTTGACATCCACCAAATATTGTGTCCTCTTGTCTTGGCTTGTCTTCTACTGGTTTTATTTATGTTCTATCTGCATTTACTGTCATGTTCATGTGATTTCTAATCTGGAAATTGATATTGGACCAATAAGAAAATTGAAGTAAATTGCTCTTAAGCATAGAATATACCATTTTTAACTAAAATTAACATGTCACACAACCCAAAAGGGTCTCAAAAGTATATGATAAGTAGACTAAAACTTGTGATGTGAGAGAATTTGCCACGGGGTGGATCTTCCAAGGAATTTGACAATCCGTTTCGTATCAAAATACGACCTTGTATCACCACATCAATAAAGTCAAGACCACCCTCCTCTTTAGTCATAGGGCAGACTTCACAAGGAACCATGGGAAGTTCTCATATGCCATTATACTTGGACCAAAGAAAAAGACCTAAGAATTTGTTGAATTGAGCTTAAATTTACTTTTGAGCCAACAAGAGACATAACATATGTGCAAGGCCTAGGATTACATGAGACCACTATCAACTTCCTAACCAAAGCAAGACCCTTATTTTGCTAGATCAAAAGCTTGGATTACGATTGCTTAAGGCACCATTTCTATATATCAACAATTGAGAGGCCATTACCAAAAGCGATCCCATGATCGTGAATAATCACTTTAGGCTTGACCCAATTCCATAAAGACAAAATCCAACATAGAGGATCCTCAAGCCTTATCGTCTAGTTGTGTATTTTTTATTCACTGACCCACAACACCAAAAGCATAGGAAATAGTATCTGAATACCCCTTTGTAGCTTGCACTGAATTCTAGTTGAGGTGGATAAAAATAAGATAATCAGTAGTGGATGGTTATTAAGCATTTTCGACCTGTTTAGAAGAGAGATACCACAAATTCTCCTTTGCGTCCTTGTTGACTTCAATAAATACTCTAAAAACATCGATAGCTAAAACATAAAGGTAAGCAACACCGGATACCCTTGCTTGATTGAATGATGTAATGGAAAGTGCTTGCTTAAAGTTTTTTTTAGTGACACAAAGCTTAGGCATTAGAGCACTATTGTAACACAATTGGGAAAAATTGACGCATGGGGGCATCTCTCTGATGAGAGGCCAATCAACTCTCTCATAAGCTTTGTCAAAATTTGCTTAAGAAATAAGGAATCTTGGCCAATCTACCTAGCCAAATTCATGGCCCCCATGCAGAGATAACAATATCAAGAATGAATTAGTCTTGTACAAATCCTGTCTACTCCTCTCAAACAATGTGCAAGGCCACTCTTTGCATATGAAGTGCTAGTGATTTCGCCATAATGTTATAGTAGACACTAAGAATGTGGGAGGCATTGTTCATAATCAAGTTAATAACCCCTTGGTTAAGAGAGGTTATCAAGTCACACAAAGTAAAATCCTCATTTTCCATGCAACAAAGCTTGTTGTTGATTGTATCCCACATTGCCTTAAAAGACTCAAAAGCTAATCCATCAATTGTAGGAGACTTGATTTGGATTAGATCGTTATATAATTTGTCTTCTATCTCGATGCTTTTAGAGTGCAAAATTGGAGGAAATTTCTTGCAAGAGTAGTTTTATCGGCGAGACTCATGTTGGAGAATTGGGATTTGAAACCTTTTTGACATTTTGAGGTCTTAAACAACATTTTCTTGGGGTAAAACTTTACCACTGAAGTGTTCGACCCTATGACACTATTCTACACTCTGAAAGACCTTTCGAATGGTGCAAGAATCAAGTTAATCATGTTGGACTTTTGTAGCTTTGGTTGGTCTTCATAATTTATATTATCCCTCCAAAATTGACAAATACAAATTGCTCTTCAAGTAGGATTCAAATAAAGGGAATTTGAATATTTGAAATTGGGAAATTGTGAAATTTTGCCTCCAAAACTAAGGTCAGCCCCAATTTTGTTCAGGTCAGCACAACCCTATAGACGCACCCAGTGTTGCAGGAATCGCCCCCCCCCCCCCCCCCCCCCC